>AYEL01064186.1:0-15272 GCA_000484575.1 Olivierus martensii
TTTTAATCAAATATGATATTTTAATTACAACTGATGTTAAATAATAAATTATAAAATAATTTTCTATTAATAAGTAGTACTGAGACAGATTTAAAACAAAGAATATCGTAAAAGAAATTATTAGTGAGTGCTCTTCACAATCATATTTTATTTTATACTTTTTCAATATTTATAGGAAAACTGTTAAATTTTACTTAGAATTTTATATTTTATCTAATATATATATTTTATATGTGACTTTGTGAACTTTATTGCTTTAAATCATAGTTTGTATAAATAAATTTAGATGAATAGCCTAAATTCTTTCTGTAAAATCAAATTATTTGACATCACATTTCTTATTTAAAAGAATTTTTATGATTTTAAATTCTAAAAAAATTTATTTAATAAAAGTGTAAAGTATGAAAGATTAAATACATTTTCTCGAAAACTTTTTCTCTTGACTTCTTTCCCTCGACTTTATGAATTTTTTTATACTTATTTCTTCATAAATATCTGTCACTGATGATATTCTGTTGTTTTACAGCAAGATAATTCATGATATAAGTTAAAAATTGATTGGAAAAAGAAATTAAATCCTTATTTTATTCCTTAGAATATCGTAATTAAAAGTTAATTGCATTTCTTATAGGCAGATCAATCACATGAAAATTATCTTCTAAAGTTTCCTGAATAGTAAAAAATATATTATAATGATATACTTCATTCCTACAGGCATTGATAGTTCAATAAAATACATTTATGCAGAATTTTCTTTTGTGTGTGACGTATTATTCATTCTAATATATCATAATTATGAATATATTAATGGGGATGATTTTCTGATTCCATGTTTTTGATTAACGATTTTCAAAATTTATTTGCTGATTAATTAGTCTATAGTAAATTATCCGTCACCTAGATTATTGACCTTTGCCTTCGGTTGATAACCTTAAAAATGAATGAGCGATTTTTTTATGCCATCATGAGATATTTGAAAGACACACGTTAAAATCTTTTGACTTCAGATAAGGTTGCAACTGTTTCGTTATTTAGATGTCGCAGCGTCGTTATCGTAATGTCCCTAACCAAAATGACAGATCGATTAAAAAAATAGGCAGCTAGGTAGGAAAGATGTTAAGTTTGGTGAATGCCATAAGCATGATCTTTACTGATAAAGAATTTGACTTAGTTAATTTCTAAAAAATTGCCGAATAAGTTTTGTAATTTACTGTAGTTTCATTTGTAGTTTAACTGAGCTTAGGTCTAAAAGGTGAAAGTGCATATAACTGATATTAGGACTTTAAAAAAATATATTTGAATATAATGATTTTTCATAAACCTATAAAAATATCAGTATATTTATTCTTATAACTGTTTATTACGTATGACTTAAATCAGTATCTTAAAAATCTATGCTTTAATATGCAAATCATAATGGAAGAATTAATAAAATTAGGCACCAACAGATATATATACCATTTTTTTATTCAAAATATCAAAATTATATAAATCTCGTTTAATTTATATATTCTGTTAACTTTCAAGTCTAAATTCTATGTAGTTGAATTAACTGATATATCATAGTTATATAAAATCAATTTTCTACGTAAAATCATTTTCTTTACATGACTTTTCTAAAATATTTAATAAAGCAACATGTAAAGTTGTTTTATTAGGATACTTTATGCATCTGTCAAAAATATTTGCCGAAAGTCTGACAAATCATGCTGATGCCATCTAATCACATCAAATACATTGGGTATCTTTAAAAACTGCTCAATAAAATCTCGAAAGTGACAAAATCTAATTAAATATATCAAAAATAATTAACTTGCTTTTAGTATCATTTTACATCGAAGATACTAAATTCTTATTAAATTATATGATTTCTAAATAGATTAATTAATATTCTATTCTAAGAATCATTCCACATCAACTATATATTGTGTCATCTCATTATGGAAATGATTAAAATCCTTATGAATACTTTACTAATTTTGCTAAAGTAAAATATAAATATTTATTTATAATAGCAATCTTATTTTATTCATAAGAAAATGGAGAAAATTATTTTATTCATAGAAATTTTATATGCATTACATCGTCGATCAAATATTTATTTAATGCAGCTTTAAGATCAATTAATAGATATTAAATTACAAAAAACAGGTCTTAGAATTATATAATTAAATCCTTCATTACCTTCTTCAATTTCCTATTCTTTCATTATGAGATTCTCTTCATTCTGTAAGTGAATTTTATGTGGAATAATTTTTTAAATCAGAATCACAGATGCAATGCAATCAAAAATATTTATTCATTGATTTGTTTCTTTGACTTGATTAAATGTCAATATTGATTGCAATGGTTATTTTGTATTTAACCAGAATGCGTGAATCTTTTGTTGTAGAACTTCCTATTTAGATTTACACCTGAAATTGCTGAATTTGGAATTCGTTTTATTCCTGCTATTTATATTTTCTATTTTTTAGTCATTACATTACAATTAATCATGGAAGAACTAAAAATTTTCTTATTTATTTAAATGAACTTTCTTGCTGATAAATTATTCTTACTCAAAAAGTTCAAGTTACGGATGCAGTCATCGAAAATCCTTGATATAAAAATTATTGAATCCTAACCAATTGAAAACAAATATTTCGGAAAGAACCAAATTACTTATTTTCTTAGAAATACTATTTATTTTGGAATTATGAAAAATATGGGATTAAAATTCATCTTCAATGGTAGGTATATATTGAATATCATAAAAACCTATTACATAGTTCTATAATTATTACGGAAAAACTTTAGAAAATTGAGCATCCACCATTTTTAAACTTGAATTTAATTTCACATTGATATCTCGATCACTCCATTATATTTTATTTCAACCAATAGTTCAAAAGTTATTACAGAAAAACTTCTGAAGTTTGAAATTTTTAAAAAGTTTAAGATAAATGATTAATTGATGTGAGATCGAGATTATCTTTAATGGTTTGATTACCCTACCAAATTTCATAAAAATCCAATAAATAAATTCAGGATATATTAAGATACTAGCTGAAAAGATTGAATGTCTATCATTTTTAAATGGCTGAAGCTATAGGATTAAATGATGCTGCTTTGAGGTTATGTTGATAGCAGATTACCATCAAATTTCATGAAAATATATTAATTAATTCAAAAATTATTAATAGAAAATACGCAATACATTTGACAGACATACGAGACTGTGATCTTATTTTTCTTTTATCTGTGGTTAAGATATCAATTCTTATATTAATTTAGTATAATAATTAATTTAATTTAGCATTCTTTTTCTTTTTCTATTTTTTATGCAATGAGGTTAAATCTTTTTAAGGATGCGTGCCAAAATTAGCTAAATTTTTATAGAAACTACCGATCCGAATTTTAAACAATATATCAGCTCTAAATTTTGCGTGCCCCTTGAGGTTTGAATAACTTCGCCACCCTTGCTTTAAGATTTTTAATTAATCGACCCGGGATAGTGAAGAGCTCAGCTCATCTCTTAATATATTTGATTTTGGTCAAAATAATATTAATTTCAATGTCAGTAATTCATATTGCATACCATTTTTATAATTTTCCGAAAACTGCAAGCTACCTTGACAAAACAGATACTTTACAGAATAATTATACAATTTTGGCTTCTTGTTTTTCAGAAATCCATTAGAGAGGATCGACAGTTAAGATTTGAACAAAAACTTAAGTTTTCCTTTAATAATCACTATTCGGTGTCTATTAACTCAAACTATGTTATACTTTTATAATGTAAACGTAGAATGAGAGTTCGGTGATCTTTTCACAGTATACAGGAATCCCTTGATTAGTGCGGTTAATAAATCCTCGCAATACACCGCATATATCAAAACCGCACTAATCAAACTACAAAAAACCAATGGGAATATAAATAATGAATCTTGAAAAATGTCAAAATTATAAACATGTATTTTTTTCCTCTCTCAAAACTTATCTATATTGCATTACATGTACTTTAATCCTCTCTCAAAACGTATCTATATTGCATTACATGTACTTTAAATCATTGAGGAGAATATGTATAGACCCCTAGGTATTTAAGAATTTATAGTAAGAATTAAAATTATTTTTTACAAAATTGCATAAAGTTTGTAAAAAATAATTGCACGTCCGTAGACATTGGCACTGGAGGGGAACTGAAGACCAGGCTGGCTATATAATATTGTAATGGCTATTATTAGGTAATTGCCATTTACGCTAAATTTATTAATAAATAAAATTACGAACGAATTTGAAAAATAACAATTATATGAGGAAAGTCGTAATATTAACAGAAGTAAAAAAATAAATAAATTTATTGTAGTGCTCTAAATATGTAGACTACAATCCCCGAGATTTAAATTAAAAAATAAATAAATTTATTGTAGTGCTCTAAATATGTAGACTACAATCCCCGAGATTTATTTGCCAATGCTTCAGAAGGTTTGAAAAAGAAAATCGTACTTGTTGAATCGCACTAATCAAATTTAGCACCGCATATATTAAGGGATATTCTCAATTTTTTTTGCGCACTAAACAAAACCGCATTATTCAAACCCGCACTAATCAAAAGATTCCTGTATTTTTGATTGGCTATATCCACATTAATTTTTATATTTAAATGCTTCATATTTTGTTTAATATATCAATCTCTTCTTCCAAATTTTCTTCTTTTATTTCCTCTCTTGAAATCTGATTTCCAAGCATTTCAAACTTTAGACGAATGCTAACGGATGTTCCATTAGCTTTTTCAATTCCTCTATAGTATATACTCATTTATCATTCTATCTTATTTTTCATTTCTACAAGTATTGACTTTTCAACTTTAAATCCCAAAATATGTTTTTCTTTTTTTCGATAAACTTCATCCCAATCTGTAGAAAAAATAATTTTATCCGTTTTATCTAATAAGTTTATCCGTTTTCGTTATGAAAATATGCATTAGTGTTCAACTAACCGAATCCTGAAATTATTCCTTTAGATGCATAACTTCGTGAAAAAAATTCAAGAAAATTAAACTAAAAATTCAAGAAAGTTAAATTCAAACAAAATTTAACTTTAATCAATCAATTACAAGTATAGTAAACACAATTTACAAAGTTTAAGCAGCAACACTCATTTTAATCATTCGACTTGACATAATCGTGTTGCGAACCATCAGTAACATTGCTTTTTATCTGAATGAAAAAGTTTTCGAAATTCCTAGAGGAGTAGATAACTAAACCATTCATCACGTAATTCTATAGAGAGAGTAAATCAGAAAAATACAGTAGAAAATTATAGCGTATTCTCATAGAAGATCTATACTCTGCTTGTTTTGCTATTTTCTAAATGAGAAAACAGCAATAATATGTTTTAGAATATTTCTTTGAATATAACCCAATTTCGTTTTATAATTTGCATTATTGCAAAAGTTTCTCTATTAATGACAGAAAATAATCACTTAATTTTATTGATATATATACATAATGGACAGATGTCAAAATAAATTTCGTAATAGTAGCCTAATCGATAATTAATTTAGCATTCTCTTTCTTAACAATAAAATCTTGCATATAGCTAATGTTAAAATAATCATAATCTCGTTTTTTATAGAAATTTTACATATCAAGATCAATAAAATACATCAAAAAATTCAAAAAATACATATAAAAAATGCTTACCTAGCTAACCATAGAATTGTTCTCAAAATAAATCAAACCAAAGTTATAAATTATTTGGTGAATTATTATATAGATTATTTGATATTTTAAAACTGTTATTTATAGAATTTAATAGTTAATAAACTAATAAATATTTTGTACTATAAAAAAGATATCTAGAAATTTAAATAATGATTAAGTAAAATTTGTTCTTTCTTCTGAATAGTTCCTTTATTTCTGAGCGTAACTTATTATATAAATTTTTATTGACTAGTTTCATATGAATTATTTCGATCGAAATAATTAAAAATTTAAATTTATAATACGATAAATAATTAAATTTATATTAACGAATATTGAACATTAAATAATTATTCCAATTGTTTAAATCATTCTAATAAGAAAAATTTTAATTATCTTTAAATATTTGTATACATCTACAGTATATGTAGATTATTTAGAAATATTTAATATCATATTTTAAAATATTATATTAATACATTATTAAATTTTTGAATGCAATTATTGGAATGCATTTAGTGCATTTCAATAATGGGGTTATTTCGATTCAATTATTAAAATGTAATTTCGAAATGCATGCAAAAATTAATGCTCAAAATTATTGCCATATATTTACAAAACTTAAGTTATGTTTACACAAATAACAAAATTTTTAACTCAACATAAACATTAATAAAATTTTAGAATAATTTATAATGAATTCCACTTAATTACAACGAATACAGAAAATATTATTATGTGGTCATAATTTTCCTGATTCAATGAATAATTCGTAAAATCTAGTTAATTATACATGCTATGTACAAAATTTGCATAGAAGATTGGATAATTGAATTATATAAATATCAAATTCATTTTGCTAGAAATAATTGATTTATGATATTTTATTTCAAATAATTTATTAATTTATATGTTTATAAGCAAACAAAATTTAGATTTTGATGTTTCTTTTTTGAAGAATTTTTAAAATAAGTTGCATTATACATACAGTATTCATGTTAAACCTAGTCTTTCAGTCGTTTTAGAAAGTCAGGCTAACAAATATGGTTCATTTTATTAATAAAAATATTTTATTGTGCACATAAATTGTAAGAAAAAAATATTTTTATAACACTTGGAACATATGTTGTACAATGGGTACATAGAAGCAAAAATCGTAAGTTTATATATATTTGCAGATTTAAAAAGAAAAAATTTATCAAAAATTGTATGAATTTTATAAGTTGAAGAAAAAGGGAAAGCATATATAGGCCGATTGAATTAATAGTTAAAATTATAAATCATATTTTCAATTAATACTCTTAATAAGATGAAGCTAGCTGTTCCAGAAAATCAAGAAAGTCTGGATTTTAATTTATGGTTTTCTTATTCTAGCAAATTTTTAACTCACATTCTGTACAAAACATTTTACTTTTTCCATTATTGATCTTGGACAACAACTCTTTGGTTCATTTTATTAATACAAATATTTTATTGTGCACATAAATTGTAACAAAAAAACATTTTTATAACACTTGGAACATATGTTGTACAATGGGTACATAGAAGCAAAAATCGTAAGTTTATATATATTTCTAAATTTAAAAAGAAAAAATTTATCAAAAATTGTATGAATTTTATAAGTTGAAGAAAAAGGGAAAGCATATATAGGCCGATTGAATTAATAGTTAAAATTATAAATCATATTTTCAATTAATACTCTTAATAAGATGAAGCTAGCTGTTTCAGAAAATGAAGAAAGTCTGGATTTTAATTTATGGTTTTCTTATTCTAGCAAATTTCTAACTCACATTCTGTACAAAACATTTTACTTTTTCCATTATTGATCTTGGACAACAACTCTTATCTTGCTTAAGATGTTGATGAATGTATCGGCATTGTTCTTTAATAATTTTAAGTTATTGAGGTGTAGTAATTAAATTAACATTGTAATCGTAATAAAATCTTGCTTCTTTTAAAGTAAGAAATGCTTTTGTTTTCCAAATATTTATTAGTTAATTGTTCAGAAGTTGTTTTAACCTAATATAATAAAAGTATTTAAAAAAGTCAATACAAAAGATATTGCAATTACATGAATTCAGCAATAAGAGCTGTTATTCATATTAAGCAAATCTATTACTTCTTTCTATAATTATAAAAAAATATGTAATAATTGTTCAGAAGTTGTTTTAACCTAATATAATAAAAGTATTTTAAAAAAGTCAATACAAAAGATATTGCAATTACCATGAATTCAGCAATAAAAGCTGTTATTCATATTAAGCAAATCTATTACTTCTTTCTATAATTATAAAAAAATATGTATTTTCAGGAAGACTTCAGAATAAATAGCAGATCTGTACATAATTTTATAGAGTAATATATTTGTTTTCTTATACTTATATGAAAGATACAAGAGAAATTTATCATCAAAGAAAAATATATTCACTAAAGATGTTAGTTCCTGTAATTATATAAAACAATATTGAAAAATAGTATATAAATGCAAATATATTAATCAATTAGTTTCATAACAGAAATAAAATATCTTCCTAAAATTGTGTGAATTCGGTTCATTTCAAATAGAACTGATTAAAACTATTATAATATGAGAACAGTTATCTATTTTTAATTTTAGTGAGAAGAATAAAAATTAAAAACAGTAATTATGTCATTCTTACTGGCAATATTGAAAGATATCTTAAAAATTTTGAAACATTCCAATATATAAATATATATACATTTGTATGTTGCATAAGATTATAGTGAAACTTTATTTTCAATTGAACAAAGATGCCATTCCAGAACAAAAACTTCCACACTAAACTTAATCATAAAATTCTGTAAAGAATTCCAGTCAACTACTCATATTGAAAATTCGAACTACATTCCTAAGACTAGAGAGTGTTAGTAAATAATTTAACATAAATGGAAGGATTTTTGAGAGATCCTATACACACCAAATTACTCACTGCTGTTAAATTAAATACAGATGCATCAAAATATAAAATATTTTAATTATTTTGCATTCTGTATAAAGTAAAAAAAATCTATATTTTCCTTAAAAAATATATTTGTATTTGTTGATTTATATTCTAATAATTCCAATAAAACATTCCAATATATAAATATACATACATTTGTATATTGCATAAGATTATAGTGAAACTTTATTTTCAATTTAACAAAGATGCCATTCCAGAACAAAAACTTCGACACTAAACTTAATCATAAAATTCTGTAAAGAATTCCAGTCAACTACTCATATTGAAAATTCGAACTACATTCCTAAGACTAGAGAGTGTTAGTAAATAATTTAACACAAATGGAAGGAGTAAAGTGAAGCTGTGAAAATTTCCGATGACAAAATGTAATTCTAACCGTTATTTTTATTTATAATCAGAACGACAATAATATTGTATTTATATTATGTAATAAATGGAAGGAGTAAAGTGAAACTGTGAAAGTTTCCGATGACAAAATGTAAATCTAACCGTTATTTTTATTTATAATCAGAACGACAATAATATTGTATTTATATTATGTAACTTGTTTTAACAGATATCTATTGATAAATTAATTTAGAATAAGTTATAATAAGTATAAAAGAAAAATGAAAAAAATCACATTATATAATATACATTTTTTTTTTTTCATTTTTCTAGATTTTTTAAATAAATTCAAATTTCGGAGAATTAAGGAATTTTAATTAGTAATAAAATATCAAAATAAAATAATTATACTCAAAAAATAATTATAATTTTTAATGAATAATTAGAAAAAATATAACCTGAATATTATGTAAACTATATATATATATATAGCTTACATAATATTATATTTAGCTTACATTATCATATTTATGTAAGCTAAATATTTTTAAGATAAAATTTATAAAAATAAACAAATTTGTTTGCAAAAATCAGAAAATGTTTTTCAGCTTAAATAAGATTTTATTATGTAGCCTAAACAGAATTCAAATCAAATGAATTATATAAATATGTATTTTTTTAGTTAATAAACTTTAATTTATTATATATATAATTATGAATTTAATCAAATATATTTGCAAATGTACATAGTCTTTTTAAATGAATCTGAATTTTCTGCTATAAAAGAGAATAATCCAATGAATAAGCGTATACTGTATTTCAAAACTGATTCAAAAATAATACGAATACAATAAATTTAGGCTGAACTAACAGAACCACAACAAAACCACACCACGACCACAAAACGGTGGTTGCTTGTGGACGGTCGTGAATTATAATTATATTAATATAGAAACGCAATAATCTACGGCTGAACTCACACGAACCATAACACGATCACAAAACGGTGGTTATAGTGTGATTGGGTTGTGGCTGAAATCAACCCCTCGCAAACCATTTATATTCGCAATCCGTTACCGATTGTTGATTGAACGAAAGCGCTGTCGGCGGCTAGTGGTTGGTATGTCGCACTGTATGAGTTGCGCTCATCCACTGACGACCGCAATTTTGTGGATGATATCGACCACGAGTTGCGACAGCCGTTAAAACCGACTTCAGTTTAGTGGTTCGTCTGAGTTAGATTATGCCGTGTGATTGGGTTGTGGGCTTGTGGCTGAAATCAACCACTCGCAAACCATTTATATGCGCAATCCGTTACCGATTGTTGATTGAAAGAAAGCGCTGTCGGCTGCTAGTGTATGTCGCACTGTGTGAGTTGCGCTCAACCACTGACGACCGCAATTTTGTGAATGATATCGACCACGAGTTGCGACAGCCGTTGAAACCGATTTCAGTTTAGTGGTTCGTCTGAGTTAGATTATGCGTTTCTATATTAATATAATTATAATTCACACTGTCCTTAAACAGATCACCTTTTGTGGTTGTGGCGTGGTTCTGTTGTTGTTGGTGTGAGTTCAGCCTAACTCAGACGGACCACTAACTGAAGTCGGTTTCAACCGCTGTCGCATTGTGATCGATATCCTCCACAAAATTGTGGTCGTCAGTGGTCGAGCATAACTCACATAGTGCGATTAGCTGATCATTAGCCGCAGACAGTGCTTCCTATCAATCAGCCGTCTGTAATGGACTGCGCAATATATACTGTACAGTCCGCTACCGACATATATAACGCATATACGACATATGTTGACTGCGCATATACTGAGGTAATGGACTGCGCAATATATACAGTCCGCTACCGACATATATAACGCATATACGACATATGTTGACTGCGCATATACTGACTTCAACCGACCACAGCTAGTGGTTCGCGAGTGGTTGATTTCGACCACAACACAACCACTGTTTTGTGGTCGTGGTGTGGTTCTGTTGTGGTTCGTCTGAGTTCAGCCTTATTCAGTAAAAAAAGTTTCGATATTTTAGTTTCGATGACAAAATGTATTTATTTATTTAGTAAATACTGTATGGATTAATTAATAGTAATTTATCAATACAGTATTTACTTTTAGTTAGGACACAATGATGTAAGTTTACAAAAGATTAAAAGAAAACAAAGTTAATTGAGTTAAAAAATCAAAACTCGCTTATCTTACCTTTAGTATAAAGGAAAAGGTTGGTTGAACCTCATATCTTCGAA
Organism: Olivierus martensii; assembly: GCA_000484575.1. Classification (NCBI taxonomy): domain Eukaryota; kingdom Metazoa; phylum Arthropoda; class Arachnida; order Scorpiones; family Buthidae; genus Olivierus; species Olivierus martensii. The sequence goes on from AYEL01064186.1 coordinate 11,259, forward strand.
AGAGAAATTTGAACTAAATTTAATTAAGATTCAATCCACGATTTCCTCAGTCAAGAAACTGACATAACAATTTTGTTATTGCGATTTGTTGCAGAGTTTGTTCAATAATTTAAATTGAGAAATGCATTTGAATTATTGCACGGATCGAAATATAGATGATCACGTAGTTTCAAAAATAACATTCTACATTTCAAAGTGGTTTGGGAAGATAAAGAATTCAAATATTTAACTATCATAAAATATTAAAATTTTACAGAATAATTTTGTTAATTAAGATACATGGCTATTAATTTTGAGTGCTACAAGATCGTGGCTGTTCGAAACTTTAAAAAACGATATCATTGAAATTATATTTGATTGGCAAATGAGTAATGATATATTGTATTCGTTTGAAAGACTTTTATCTATTAAAAATAATAATTTTATATAATCAAGTAATAATGATATACTGTATTGTATTCGTTTGAAAGACTTTTATCTATTAAAAATAATAATTTTATATAATCAAGTTTTTGCTAGTTCATATATCTATATGTCTGCTATATCTGAAGAAGAAAAAAAATCAAAGTATTCAAATTTTAAATTATTCTTTATTATATATGCTATACAGCATCATTAATTTTGAATTCTTTTCTTGATTGTAAGATAGAAGCAGTTCAAAATTTAATAAGATATATTTGAATTTGATAATTTAATAAGAGCTATTTGACGAATATGATATTCAACTTATTGAAAATCATATTTTATTTTAATTTTATTATTTAACTGTTTAAATAAAAAACTTTATTTTTTTAACAATTTATGATTTCTTGTATTTTTTGTGAAATCATTAAATATTTTAAAATAAATCAAAATTGCCTAGTCTTCGGTTAAATTTATTATTTTTTAATGAAATATTTCTGTTTATCAAGGGAAATCTAATAAAAGTATAATTTTATGATTTAACTAAACTAATAATAATTAGTTTTAGTTTAGATAAATTTGCTGTTAAAAATATTAAATTAATTATTAGTTTGTAAAATTAGCTTCAAAAACAAATATCCATTTTATGCATTAGCAAGTAGCAATCATTTGATAGAAAATGAAATATTACTATACTGTATATTCTTCTCTTTAATTTATATTCCATTCGCTTCTTCTCTTCATTGCATTTGCTTACAAGAACGAATATCAGATTTTAAATAAATATTATGAAAATATATTCAAATATTTATTGGCGTTCTAATAAAATAATGAAATCATAGTTTCAACAGTTGTTTTATAGATAAAGTGATGAACATGAGAAAGAAAAGTTATGTCCCCATTAACTATATTATTTGTCTTAGAATTTCCACTAGAAAGAGAGTAATTCATATTCATTAAAGCGATCGATTTTCTTGATTCATTCTCTAAATTGATATGAATCTCTCTTTATGTTGATACGTTTGACGCTTTACTACTTTTAGATACTTTTTTATTGAATTGAAACATGGCCGTGAAAGAGTACTTGAGGGCCCGAGTGCAAGACAATAAGAGAGCCCCTTTTCTTTTGTTGAAATAAGAATAATAAATAGGTACATTCTTTTTAAATTTAATAAAATAATCATTATAATCAAATAGGTCGGCCTATATAATAAAAAGTTTGTATTAAAATCAAAAATATATAAAAATCAACAATTAGTAATTAGATCGGAGGCCCTATGCGACCCGTCCAGTGCACTCCCTATTTTCCCGGCCCTGAATTGAACTACAGTATATACAAATTGTTTTCTTGAATTTATTCGAGTTTTACTTATCTGAGATTTTACGATAATCATTTATAAATATAATTACTTTCTCCAAAATTTAGTTTAAGAGAAAGTTTATTGGGTCTATTAAAAAAAAAGTAATTAATTCAGAATATGCGTCTTCATTCCTGATAATTTTAACTATTCGCTCAATTCCAATATGTTGAGTTTCATCAAATTATATCATTATATCATTATATCTCTTAAATAATCAAATATAAACTCAATAAGATTTTTATAGTCATGCATTATCCCAACAAATTATTTATTGAAAATCTGATAAAATATGTGAAAATGCGTCTGATAGATTATTACAAAGATGAAAATTATTGATATATATTGATAGAATATCGGTTACCTAATTTAAAGTACTCTTTTAATAAATCTATATATATTAACAGATTGAGAAATTTAGAATTTTCAAGAATATTTTGAAAATTCCAGATGGACTTCCAGAATGAGAAGAAAAACAATATTATAATTGTTCTGAATATAGTATACATATTGGAATTATTTATAATTTTTCTAACGCATTTCTTTAAAATTATTTTAATTTAAGTCCATTTTCATTCAACTTCAATAAATTTCTTTTTAGTGTTTATATAGAAAATTATTTGTTGTTATTTAAAAAGAGAAAGTATAGTCGCAAACGAAAAAATACGATTTTCTGATAATCTCAATCTGTTCTTATCAGAGAATATTTCAGTTAATTCCATTCATTTCGTAAAAAAAAAGTAAAACAGAATATCGTATAAGAAGGATGATTTATTACAAAAGATTATTAATAATAATCGTTCAACATTTTTGTATAGTAGAAACCAATTTTTCTCTTGAGTATAGTAATCAAAACTATCACTGTTTATAACGAAATTAAATTAGAATTAGTTTTCTATAGAAATTTTTATTTATTTCGTAAAGAAATTAAGAATTATATATGATAACTCAATATGCTTTGGTTTGCTGTAATTTTTTTATTTATGTCAAACATTTTTGAATTTATATAGGCAATATTTCGAAAGTTATACTACAGACCACAGGCTAAACGTCTATGCAATGTCAATTGTTAATTTTTATAATTTTTCTTAATTATCTCCCAAAATATGAGCTCAATGGAGTTTTTTTGGTATAAAATAAATGAGGAATAAGAAAGGTAAATGATTGCTATAATTCTTTTAACAAAAATCAGAAAATTTTTAATTTAAATGAATATAAAATTTTTCTCAATTCATTTCTTAACCATATCGATCGATGGTAACAGACGGGCGGATCCCCGTTGCAAAGCATTTTCAATTATCTAAACGAAAGAGTATCACTGACTTCAGTACAAAATTTGAGTTCTGTCATGGAATCGAAATCATCAGACCATAATTATCAATCTGAATTGCTGATAAAATTGAAATGTTGAAAGAATGAGCTAAAAAAATTATAAAAAAGATTCGTCATAACTTTATATTATTTCATAGAGAACATAGAGAAAAAGCTAATTTTTTTTGTATTGTAAATTAATTAAGTTATGTACAGCTTTTCTTTCAGATTTCCAGAGATGATCTTTTCTAAAATTAAATTATTTATAGATGTCTTAAAATCCAACATTATCGTTGAAGAAAAAAATGAAATCTTCCAACATTATAAAATTTTTATCTGACCTAAATTTCTATTTTAAGAATTTATATTTTAAAATACTTGATTTAGCTTAGCTTCAAGAAATGAATAAAATATTTTCTTTATAAATTGTAAAATGATTTTTTTTGTTGAAATAATCTCTATAAGTTCTAACAATACATTGAATAATCATAATTCCATATTTTCGTGATGCCCATAATTAAAATATCTATTATTACAAAGAAATTAAATCTTTTAGACTGTATAAAAATATATAAATAATGAATAATAAAATATAAAGCCATAATTAGACGAATTTCTTAGCATTTTTTTTTTATCTATAGCGAAAAGAGTAAAGTTCGAAACAAAGTTGATAAATATTTCCTTAGTTGTCTCAAAAAGTACATAAAAATGCTAAACAAATTTAGATTTTTATCACTGTATAAATAAGCATGTTTAATGGCATTTATATCAGTACATACGTTATTACAAAGTAATATATATTATACTGTATAAGTGTATAATAAAATATTATGCAAAAATATTTAAAAATGCTTAAATAATGTCTTGAATAATAATTTAAAGAAATTTTTATTATTGTAGAAAAAATGATTAAAAACTAATTAAGCTAAATTTTTAAATTATA
>AYEL01064188.1:0-24921 GCA_000484575.1 Olivierus martensii
AAAGTATATTCGAAATATTCTAAAATATATCACTAGCGTATCCGTTTGCCCCACAGTTACCTTATTATTATATATTTATCCCTGCGACTTTAATAATTCGAATAACGATTCTAAGAAGAAGGTGGGGAATGATTAAAAGGAAACATTAAATCAAAAACTAGAACAAAGTGTCTCTAAACGGGAGGAGCTAATTGGATAAAGGTAAGAGAAAAGTGACTAATATGAGACAGTAAAGCTAAATATACAAAAATATGGATAGCCAAAATGGTAATTTTTAAGGAAAGTTTTCATATTTTTCTGTATTTTCCGAAACTGTTTTAAGCATATCAATAGTACAGAATATTAAACGATTTTACCAAAAGAAATTTGGTAAAAATAACGGTGATACACATTCTTGTATATTTTATTAAAAACTAAAATATAGCATAGGATGACAGGATAATTAACACGAAAAGTTTTCTTTTTCTGAAATGAACAGATCAAATTGCACATTTGTCTGAAAAACATTTTAATCTGTGGTGTTCTTTATATGCAATGTTTAAATTTTAAACAAAATTGAAAACGCGATAAAGAACAAAAAAAAAATATTTTTCTAGATCGGAATCGAACTCGTCTATTCGGGACAGTAGACCGAAGCTTTAACGATGCTGCTGTGAGCCGCTATTGCTTGTTCTTGTCAGGAGAAAGCACGTGACGAGCACATCCCATGCATATACCTGCCACCCTATTTTCATTCGGAAGGGACAGGTCCATTCTGATTTAACTTGATTCTCACTACAAGTACCTGATTGTGCAGCCTATCAACTTCCGGCAAGCACAGCTCCTAAGAGGAGTAGGCAAAACTTTATGGACTAGACTGTACAAAAAATTATGAATGGGAAGGAGAGAGCTAAAAAGTGTTCAAAATAGCATAATGTAATTGTGGATAATCCCTATTTTAAAATAATATAAATACAGACATTTGAAATTTTCCTTGCAAATATCAAATGATTAATACTTTTACTTCAAATAAAGTTCAAAATACTTTCTGCTTCTTATAAAATAATTAAAATATAACAGATCAAATGAAAGACTGATATATTTATTTCCTAAAGATCTTTCAGCTTAAAAAAGCCATCTTCAGTAGGAACAAGTAAAAGAATTAGAAATGGAATAAGTATTAATTTGAATACATGAACGTTTACAACAGAATAAAATATAGCAGTTAAAGAGCAAATATATAAAAAATTTCTAAATTGTATTCATAAAAAGATCAAATAAAATAAAAGTTAAACTAAATAAAAAGGACAACATGATATGTTTATACATCCCATAAGGATGGAATTGCCTTGGGAGGGTTATCATGAATTACACAGCATTTATTACAATGTTTTTTTATTTTAAGAGCCTCTACTAATCTAATTTCAGACTTATTATTAATGGGTTGTATTTCAGCTCTATTCCAATAAATATATATGTTAAATTCATGAAAAGCTTTTGCAAGAGCAGTATTAAGCCTTGCATTTTGAATATCATATTTGTGCTAATTAATTCTAATTTCCATTGAGTGGATACTGCTCTTGCAAAACCTTTTTATGAATTTAAGATATATATTTATTGGGATAGAGCTGAAATCATACAATCCATTAAGAATATGTCTGAAATTAGATTAGTGGGAAGCCCTTAGTATAAAACAACATCATAATAAATGCTGTGTAATTAATAATAACTCTCCCGAGGCGATTCCATCCTTATGGGATGCATTATAAACATATTATGGTTGTCCTTTTTATTTAGTTTAACTTTTATTTTATTTGATCTTTTTATGTATACATTTTAGAAATTTTTTATATATTTGCTCTTTAACTGCTATATTTTATTCTATTGTAAACGTTATTGTATTCAAATTAATACTTGTTCCATTTGTAATTCTTTTATTTGTTCCTACTGAAGATGGCTTTTTTAAGCTGAAAGATCTTTAAGAAATAAATATATCAATCTTTCGCTTGAACTTGTGTGTTATATTTTAATTATGAAATGTTTATTTTAGTGGATTGCCATGATTAGTTGTAACCGGTCAGATTTCCTTTGTTTTTATCAGAACGTGATGAAATGCTGCTTCTAATGTTATTTTTATAAAAATTTATCAACATATAAAATTCATATTATACTATTCATATAATACTATTTCGAACGTCCAACGTTCGAAATAGTATGTTATGTAACTAGTGTTTAATATAATTAGCCATACTGAAGAGGGACGGAATACGTCCGAAAACGTTATATGCAAATAAAACTATTTTCACCTTGCAAATAGTGCTTTTATATTTCAACTTTTATATTATGTAATCGATTAAGAGAAAAAGTGAAGTGAAATGATTTACACTTATAGTTATGTTGCCAATTCCAGTTTATGGAAAATCATGAAGTACTGGAGCAATAGTAAGAAAATTATTATATCAAAAATAATTTTTAATTTTTTTTCAATAAAGGCAATTATAAAATCACTAAATCACTATATCAGCAGTTTTAAATTATATATTTCATCATAAAAAAAAACATTAAAAATCACCAGATCTGGCAACACAGTAACCCATTCCATTCGTAAAAGCAACGTGTGCAGTGAAACCACCTAAAGAAATCGACAGATCTGGCAACAGTAAGGTCGTGCCATTCATAAAGGCGAGACATGCGGTGAAACCACTTAAAGGCGCCGCGAAGTTTTGAAAAGCAGTCACCTTTGTTTGTATGAACTTATTAAATCAAAAACTTACATCGATCTAATATTTATTAATTTTTTTAATTAATCAGATTTTTCCACTTAAATTGAATCTGCATTATTTTAAATGGAGGACAAGTTTTTTATCTTCGTATTTTTCTTGTTTTTTACTTAAATTTCAGTGAAAAAGAAACAATAAATGAACAATTAACAAATAATGTTGTTTATTTTAATAGATATAACCAATATTTTAGTATTATCTGTGATATTTTTTAATTTTAAATTATATTTAATTATATTTTTTTTTTTAGTTACAATATTTTATAATGGTTTATCGATTTTGATGACAATAACTGAAATTCTGATTACTATAAACAGAGTTTTCATAATGCATTTTAATATGAATGATTCGGGACTATAAATTTTGATAACATTAAACATTTTATAACAGTATCCGCGATTACAATAAGTGGCTTCTACTGTATTCACAAAATGACATTATTCACAGAAAGAAATTTTTATTTAAAATATTTTTAATCCAACCCAAGTTGGACCAAAAATGTTCAAAACAACCCAATCTTCAGTACATAAGATATGGGAACTATATAAAAGTCGAACATTAGAATAGAACATTACATTTCAACAATCATACTATAAAATACCGAATAACACATGATTATACATAAGTTTAAACAATGAAAAATTAACTAACTAAAATACATATCATGTTAAATGTAACTTCTAATTTCTAGCACAATGGAGCAGACCAAAATATTAAACAAATAAAAATATACTGTTTATTATTTCAGAAACGTTTTCAGCGTATTTTTCACTTTCTTTAGCTCTATCTATTACATAAATATTCTGTTTTAGAACATGGAACTTAGAACTACAATTGATCTTGTAGTTCTGAGTTCCATATTCTAAAACAGAATATTTATGTAATAGATAGAGCTGAAGAGGGCGAAAAATACGCTGAAAACATTTCTGAAATAATAAACAGTATATTTTTATTTGTTTAATATTTTGGTTTACTCCATTGTGCTAGAAATTAGAAGTTATATTTAAGATTATGTCTACGAGAGCAGTGAAAGTTGTGTTGTTTGTTTACATATCATGTAATAAATTATACAAGAATTACATATAAATCAAAATATGCATAATATCTTTCTATTATAGAATAAATATCCTTAATTGTTATGTTGATACCATACATAAACACACCATCATAGATGTTATATGTCATTTTCAAGTGGTCTCACTTTCTTTATATCTGATATTCACTCAATCTTGCAGCTAAATTCCTATCAGTCTTTCCAATATATAACTCTTGCCTTAATAAAGTATTATTAAAAAGTAAGATAGAATATACACCTTATTTATACTGCATATCATATTTATCCTTGTCATTCCTTAGGGCATCAAAAACTGTTGGGCATCTTTTGTATGCTATTTGTTTTCTTAGCAATACTTTTGACTGTGTTTCACATAGCTGAATGATAAGCTACTGTAGCATACTTATTAGCATCATATTGTCTGCATGGACTTATGAAAATGATATTGTAATTAAGTGTGATGAACCTTGTATTGTAAAACCTATAAAAAGAAATGCTTTAAAAAACATTGCAGAAGCTATAGAGATAAAGAAAAGAAAATGACATAACTTTGTGGTAAATGAGAATAATCTGGAAGAACTCATAGCAGCTTGACATTGGTTGTTCACCATAACACACACATAACATCTCTGGTAGTTTGTTTATGAATGATATTGACATAATAGTTAGGGATATTTATTTGTGGTAAATGAGAATAATCTGGAAGAACTCCTAGCAGCTTGACATTGGTTGTTCACCATAACACACATATAACATCTCTGGTAGTTTGTTTATGAATGATATTGACATAATAGTTAGGGATATTTATTTCAATATTCAACAAACAGTATGAAAACTTTTTTGATAAAATTTGTATTTTTCAAAGTTTTATACCAATTTTAAAGATACTGTTCATATTTTACTTTTCATTAAAATATTTCAATGATCATTCATTTAGATCTTTTAAAGATAAAAGTAACAATGAGTCTCACATACTAAACACTATCACTGCCTTAAAAAATGTCTCTCAAATTAATCAATTATCTAATATAAAACTGCAATACATGGTGTATCACAATGTACATCTTTCCAAAAATTTATTATTATAAAAATTTTATTGATTCAAATAATATTTATAATTGTATATAGGGTGTTCCAGTTTGTAAGCAGCTAACTAATCGCTTCTCAGCAAACAGTCTTGTTGGAATGAGCTACCAAACTGGATGTTTGCTTACTTCAAATGGGTTAACTTTAGTATCACTGGGTAGTTTTTTAAAAATATTGAATACTTATTTTTTTATTTTTCAATCCGAAGTGTATTTCTCGCATTATTTGAATGTTTCCAGAACTTTTGGACACCTGTATATATAAAACATGTCACATATGGGTGATGCAATTGCAGTATTTGTTTCATTCAACGAACATTAAACATTGAATACTATTGACATCAAGTCAATCATGGAACTCAGTCAATTAAGGTTGCTATATCTTTTCGAGTTCAAATTAAAAAATTCTGCAGTGACTGTAGTAAAAACATCAATAAAGCATTTCAATGGAGGAACAACTAAATGACTTTGTAATCCACTTGCAATTGGTTTACAAAATTTTGCTCAGGCGATTTCAGGCTACAAAACAAACCCTATGGCCATTGTTCTTCTCCATTGATTCAAATGAATTAAAGAATTTAATTGAATCAGATCCATGGACAAACTGTACAAGAGACTGCCCAGACACTAAATGTACACTATTCAACTGTTTCATGACACTTGGCAATAATAGGAAAAGAAAGAAGGCTTGACAAATGGGTGCCTCATGAACTTATTGATGAAAACAAAGCATAGCATTTAGAATTGTGTTCTCTCTTAAGAAGTAAAGAAGAAAGATTCCTGCAATGAATGGATTAGAAATGAATATTCTATGATAATCGTACACTTTAGTCGCAGTGGTTGCAAGTGAAAGATGCTCCAGGAAGGACTCCAAAGGCACCTTTGCATTCAAAGAAAGTGTTTACTGTATGGTGGTGTTCTGCTGATATTATTAATTACTCATTCCTTCCATGAGGTGAAACAATAAATGTAGTTCAATATTCTATAGATATGTGGCAAACATATGATAAATTTGACTTAAGCAACTAATACTTGTGAATAGACATGGAATCCTATTGCTTCAGGATAACACCTGATCACATACAGCAGTGTTAACCATACAGCAAATCAACAATTTGGGATACAAAATTGTCTCTCATCTTTCATACTCTCCTGATATTTCCGTAACAGACTACCATTTTTTGTTTAAGAAATGCTTTGCCAATGACACATAAGTTTATTGGACAGTGGAGGAGTTTATCATTTGCAGAGAAACTGATTTTTTCAGATGTGTTATAAATGACCTTGCCACATGCTGGCAACAATGCATCGATGCTGCTGGAGATTACTTTGATTAAACAGGTATTCTTATTATTCTCTTCTTTTCATGTATTTTAATTGTGTTTTTATAATCATAGAATTTCCTGTTTATTTATTCTAAATTATATATATTTTCAATAGTAAGAAAATGGGAAAGATTATTAATTTTGCATAATTCTGTCCAACATATTATTATTTCTAATTCAGAACTCTAAAATTTGGTTTATGAATATGCATCATGTTTTGTGTCTGTCCCCCATTAGTAACTTCAGTAAGATAACTAATTAGTATATTTCCATAAAATTTGGTAATGATGTTCTACCATTAATGATCATCTCGACATTGCATAATTTACGATCAATCTCGAAATTGCATGATAAATTGTGCTTTAAGCAACTAACACTTGTGAATAGACATGGAATCCAATGCAATGTCACTGTAAAATCTAATCCAATGGATCTAATGCAATGTCACTGTAAAATCCTGAAAAATATAATTTTATATTTTTGACAATAGATGGCATAAATGTTAGCAGGAATAGGATTAACATGTGACTTACCTACAATGTTTAATACTTATCATCCTATATCTATCACAATGATTTCACAGGCACATTAATGCAATATCACTGTAATATAACAATGGATAGCATTACAAACATTTAAATTAATAATGTCCTGATGATATAATAATGGTAACATTATGATGATTAAGCTAATTTTTCTTAATTAAATGAAATTTATGATGATCAAATCAAAGTTAAAATTGGATACAAAAAAAACAATGAATTCAAATGCTAAATAAATGAAAAATAAATGACACAATTGAAAAGGGCAATTTTAATTCTTCCTGGAAATGTTTGTTTTATTTTTATCTGAACATCATTATTATATAAATATGCACAGCAAGTAATTATTGAAAACTCAGAATGATTAATTCAGAGAATAATAAAGTGCTCAAATTTTTAATTATAAATATTATTCTAAATTTTATTTTATTACTAATATAAAAATCGTTTTTTGAAACAATTTCATCTAAAATTATTTCAATATTAAATCATATAAATACCTTATGATTGGTTAATGCATGTGAGCCTTCAAAAATGTATAAGTGATCCTGGCAACCCAAAGCAAGATGATCAAATCTTAACATAAATTTCTGTAATATAGAGTTAGTTTTAAAGGTAACTGTACATTCAAAATTCTCTTCTCCTTCTGATGTAACCACGGCACCATCAATTCTCTTATAATGTACTTGTCTTTCTCTTGCACATAAATTAGACATATGATCTAAAAATTTTAAAAAATATTGTTAAATTTCAATAGATCAAGTAAAATATACACACAAAAAAAAGCAAAGGAAACTATAAAATGAAAAATTATTTTTATTTTGTTCAGGAAATCAAGTATCATATTTATTCATGTAAATCACAAACTTTTTTACCATAATTTTGTACTAAACAAAAAAAGTGTGATTTAAGCAAGAAAAGGATCACTGTATATGTTATACAACCCATTAAAAAAAGTTTAAAACGCTTCTAATTTGGTTATTTAATTTTCTAAGAAAGCTATATTGTCTCAGGTCATTGGATGAATGCAGATTTTGGGGAGATGATTGAGGCCATGGATGGCTATTTACATTCTCGGATTTATTCCCCTAAATGCCACGGATGCCATATCACATTGTTGTTATTCTGTCAAACTTCTAAAGGGACATTTGCAATTGGAGATATTTATGGTTTCATTTCCATAAAATACCATCAGAAATCAGCCTACATCACAAAATGACAATGTCTAGAACAATAAATTATTTAAAACTGCAATAAAATGAATGATTTTTGTACAGATTATTGATGTTTGACTTATTTTAGGTTTTATAAGCCTGTTTTAAGTATTATTTGAAATTAGTTGTAGTTTATTTTCATTTTGACGTATAAAATTGTAAGAAGTGATATAGGAAACCATTTGATTTATGAGCTTGGTTTATTGATTTGAAGACACACAGAACCAAAATAATTACCTAATGTATTGCTATGAAATATCTGTTATTTAATCTTAGAACATATCAGATGAAATTTTTTACAAAACAATTTCATTGTATTCCAAATTTTATCAGCATTTTGTTTTTATAAGCCTGTTTTAAGTATTATTTGAAATTAGTTGTAGTTTATTTTCATTTTGACGTATAAAATTGTAATTGTATAAAATTGTATAAAATTTGATGAAATTTTTTACAAAACAATTTCATTGTATTCCAAATTTTATCAGCATTTTGTTTTTGTAATTTTTCATAGAAAATAAAAAAAAATGACATTTAGCAATTTTTTGGCCCCATATAAAATCAAATTAGGTAGATTGGAAGGAAATTTTCTGACTCTAATGCTATATAATACTTGTCATATGATGAAAAACGTCTTTGATGCAATAATTTATAAATTAATGAATAATTAGCACTCATTAATGGCATTGAAATTCACAATGCAACAGATAAGAAATTACTGGTAAATAAAAACAGCAATCCTTATCAGTCACTATTTTTATTTAAATTAAAGAAAATCCTAAGGTTATTCATATTATTACAATTCAACATGATAATAAGACTCTTCAAATATCAACATAATAGTATTTGTTAATTCATGGAACAAATTTTACAAAATACTGTTGTGAGGAAGTTAACTTTGACCTGTCCTATTTTTATTTTATTATGCACTCTATTATTTATCGTTATTTTCCTATATGCTAACGTATTATATTTTAGTTTAAAAGTTAACTTACTTCCACCTTCTCCGGTGAAAGTGAGAATTGAGTTTCTTGTAAGGATCAACTATTATTTGAAGTTTATATCGGAAGTGGAGGTAGTAGAATTTAGTATTATTTAAGGTATGTTTGTTGTGAATAATTTGATAGTTGGATATTTGAATTGGATTAAACCAGTTTCGTTGTTTATTTAATTGTTGCTTTATTATAGTTTCAATAAAGCATTTGTTAACACTTTTGTAAGTGTTTTAGTCTAATAAATTCATAGTTTTATTATTATTTAACTTGTTTGGAAATTTATTTAATTTATTAGTGTAAGTTCTAACATCGTTTTGATTCGTTTTACTGCTAACACTTAATCGGTACTTCTAATTTAAGTTCCGATTTCTCCACTTTACTGCTAATACTTAATCGGTACTTTTAGTTTAAGTTCTGATTTCCGTTTACTGCTAACACTTAATCGGCACTTTTAGTTTAAGTTCCGATTTCCAGTATCGTATCGTCTGTTAGACGTTACGTGTTGTTAGATTATTTTGCAATTAATTAGATTTAAGTTAGAACTTAGATAAAGACCTGAGCTCAGGCCGAACTCTGGATGCAGATCGCTAGTAGCCGTTAGGATTAGTTATAATTAGAATTAGTGGCTTTCATTCTAATTCACGACTTTGCACTGTATGATATTAAATGTCTGCAATATTTGAGATACACATATTTTTTAAATTTCATGGTAAAAATTCAGATGCGTAAATTATGCAAATAAATGTGGTAATTATTTGTTTTTATCATATTTTATTTTACAAATAGTTAAATATATGAACAATATATATTCATACATAATTTAATGACTAAAACAATGAAGATATTGAACAGAACTGTGAAATGATTGTGATAACTGGAAATATTATTATTTATACATCAACTAATAATTTTTAGTATTCTTTTCAAAACAGTTTGTAAAAGCTATTATTGCTTTCATATTTAGAAACCACTCTATAATGATGATATTAGGATATTTTGGGTTCTGACATTTGAGTTAAACACAGGAAGTAATGCAATTCTAATTTATGTAATTTTTGCTATATTTTTTCTTTAAGAGTAAGAATAAAACGAAATTGTCTAATGTCTTCCATACAAATTTAATTTGTTGGAAAACTTAAGTTTGCATAGAAAAGATCACTATAACTTAGCTAATAAAAAATGATTCTCTAAAATTTTAATGTATTGCAATTTCGGTTCTCATGATATAGGCTGGTAGAAACCCGTTTGGTGCGCTGTAGTAGCGGCTCTCTAGTGACAGTTTTTAGAATTAACTCATGGTAAACACATATTTTAATTGAAATAGCAAGTGTAATCATGATGAATATAAGAGTACAATTAACTTGAAATTTCAATTCAATTATTCAGAGGCAAGAATTCTTTAGACCTAAACCTATTTGGAAAGGGAAAAATCTAATGGAATCTGCACATGTACAGTCTGGTCCATAAAGTTTTGCCTACTCTTCGTAGGAGCTGTGCTTGCTGGAAGTTGATCGGTTGCACAATCAGGTACTTGTAGTGAGAATCAAGTTGGTTGCACAATCAGGTACTTTGGAAGTTGATCAGTTGCACAATTAGATACTTGTAGTGAGAATCAAGTTAAATCAGAATGGCCTGTCCCTTCTGAATGAAAATTAGGGTGGCAGGTATATGCATGAGATGTGCTCGTCACGTGCTTTCTGCTGACAAGAATAAGCGATAGCGGCTCACAGCAGCATCGTTAAAGCATAAGAGATATAGAATAAGAGTGGACACTTCCTATTACTGCCTATGCAATAAGCCGAAATAAAATCAGCCAATCAGCTTTCTCATTTTTATATATAACGCCACAGCTGGCAGATAAATGAACTAATCACAAATGCGTGATCGTTCTAGAACGCTATCTATTCTAAAAGCGTTCTTTGTTCTATTACCATCTTTTTAAACTATAAAAAGAAAAAATAAAACTACATATAAAAAATCCTAACCTTAACAATCATTTTTTACAAGTTTCATTTATCTATCGTTGGAGACGCTAGTATCGCAATTGTTTCTCAAAATAGTAGCGAGTGTCCCCTCTTATTCTATATCTCTCTGGTTAAAGTCAAAACAATCTGCAATTTGATTGGGCCATGAAATTTTATCAGTAATGACACACACAAAAGCAGAACATTGGTTCACATCCATATAACGTGCTTCAATATATTTTTAAAACAATCTTCGAGGCACATTCCCTAATTTATTAGTCGCACTTAGGATAGTTTTAACTCTGCCCGTTTCTGTAGCATCTGGCCAACGTTCTTTTTCCAAATTGAAGATAATCAGAAACTATTTAATAGCAACAATGCAACAAGAACGCCTAGCAAATTTATCACTTATAGCGATAGAGCGTAAATTATTGGATGAAAATGATTTTCACCATCTTATATCGGAATTTGCTCTTAATAAAGCACGCCAAATTTATTTCTTGTAAATTGTTGTTTTCCTATTATGTTATTTTTGAAAATATTGTTATCTAATTAGATATTTAATTTTTGTATGTAGTGAAGTTTGAACTTTAATATTATAGTTATGTGCAACGAAAATTTTGTAATTTATCACAATTTCCAAAATGTTTTTCATTTGTGTTATTGTTGTTAGGTATTGTATAATGTCGGTAATTTCTAAGATGTTCTGCTATGACTGTTATGTATTATTTCTGATAAAATAATAAATGAAATTATTTAAAGTCGAACAATTATGAGTATTAATTTTCTAGTTTTTGTTTTATTGATTGAATAGGGGCGATCATCGATATATGGGTGCGGCCAACTAACAGTTGCACACAGGCGGCCGAATTTCTAGGCACGGCACTGGGTAGGAATAGAATGACCATATATATATTTATAGACCGTGGTACTATCAATTAGAATAACAACAACGTATAATCTAAATCTCATGCCTTAATTAAATTTCAAAATGGCAGATAATGTATTGATACTCCATAGTTGATACCATTATATTTTATTAATTTTAATTTAATTAAGTTATTTTATTAATTAATTAGGTAAAAGAATAATTCTTTTTCGTATTTATGACTGTTTTTACCTTTCTATTTACCAGGCTTGTGCTTTTCCGCCATTGATGTATCCCGCATATAAATTTGTTCGATATATTGGTTCGATGTTAAGTTTCGCTATAAACGTAAATTATGAATTAAAAACTTTTTCCATTAATTTTTAACAGAATGTAATTAATTCAACCATTAAATTATTATTATGCAAGATAAATTAATAATCCTGCTTTAATGCAACCACTAATAGCGTTTATGATCATAAACGCTGTCAAATTTGTAAAATTTTCAAAAATCTTATAAAAATCGCAACTTAAAAAAATTTTTTTTTTCTTTTGATTAAATTAAATTGATTTTTAATAAATTAAATTATTTTATAAGCCTACAATTATATCTTTTTATATTAGTGTAAATTTTTAAATTTTGTATCTATGACATCAGATTTTATTTATCTCTTATCGTAGATGCCAAATCTCTACTTACGTTTGTGAATGACAGTAATAAGGTGCCAAAAATTGAACTTCATTGATGAATTCAGAATAAAATGTATTTTTCTCCTTTTCGAGATCATTTATTATTATTAAAAATATTAGCGATTAATAGACAAAACGGATCGGCGATTTTTCTGTAATTATAAATTAAAATTTCATATTCCAATATAGGCTTGTATTAACTCATCATCTTTTTTAAAACTATAACGAGAGAATTTTTAAAAATAAAGTTTAAAGATGGGAATGAAAAAATCTGTCGTCTACATTTGGCAAACATCCAGAAAATGCATCTGTCGAAAAGATAAACGAAGAAGAAGAAATTTTATTTTTGTAAAACGAAAATAAACGAATTAATAAAAGAAATATAATTACAGCTTTGTATTAACACACATTACATAAATGGACTTTTAAAATCTCGCAAAATTACTTAAAAAGTACAGATTCTATTATTATAATTCTTGCAATTCAAGAAATTTTGAATAAATTAAGTTCTTACGAAAAATAATTAAATGTGATATATAAAAGGTTTTACTTTTCACATATTATACATAAAAATAACTAAATATACTGCATTTTTTTCAGATTTCTTATCCAAAATAACATATTTGCATTAATAAACCGTCCGTCGACAATTTATTTTTCATGAATTTACTTAACTGCATTGCTTATAAAAACATATTAAACTTCTGCAGTTAATTCAAATTTAATAATAAAAATCTTTAATTTTTTTAGATACTTCGATGTTTTTTGTATCAAAGCAAATTAATTATGGTTTTTATTATAATAGTTATATACAGTATTTTATTAAAAAGTCGAAAAAATAAATTATATATTATATAAAGATTAAAATATGCATAAAAATTCTCTTTAAAATTCTCCATTTATTAGGGGGGAAAAGTATTATATCCCGATAAATGCATAATTATAATGTCAGAATAATGTACAGTACTTTATAATTTTACTAAAATTCACATTAAAAATAACGAGAAAGTTATAAAAAGAATTAAATTTAATAAATAGACGATGTGTTTATATAATACTGGTTTATAATGCAAATATATCAAATGGTTTTTCAAATGCATCAGCAAACTATTTAAAAAAATACAGTATACTCCCGATTATCTGAGTTGCAGATTACTAGTTTTTCATAACACGAGTGACGTTTTATTATCTTACAAGTTAGATACGATATCTGAAAGATTTTTAAATTTCCAAGATTAGTTTCTCTGTTATATCTTAGATCAGCGCTTCTCAAACTTTTTCATTCATGACCCCATTTTTCATTACGACATTTTTCGCGACCCCAGTATTAAATATGAAATAAAACATACAAGTACATAAATCATTTACACACATATTAAGATGAACACAATCAGGCAACTACATTGAAAATACATATGTTGTCAATTAAAATGAACACAATCAACCAACTACACTGAAAATTCATACGTTAAATATTGGGCGTTTGTGAAATTCAGCCAACTACACTGAAAATACATATGTTGTCGTACGTTAAATATTGGCCAACCAACCACACCGAAAATTCATATGTTGTCATACGTTAAATATTGGAGACAACTACACTGAAAATTCATAAGCTATCATACGTTAAATATTGGGCATTTGTGAAATTACATATAAACTGAAACTACACTGAAAATACATATGTTGTCATACGTTAAATATTGGGCGTTAGTCACACCGAAAATTCATATGTTGTCATACGTTTAATATTGGGCGTTTGTGAATGAAAATACATATGTTGTCATACGTTAAATATTGAACATTTGTGAATCATTTACACACTTATTAAGATGAACACAATCAACCAACCACACCGATATATGTTGTCATAAGTTAAATATTGGGCATTTGTGAAATTACATATAAACTCATGTTGTCATACGTTAAATATTGGGCATTTGTGAAATTACATAAAACTGAAATTCAAGTGTTTGAATTTAATTTTGACGTTAAATATTGGGCGTTTGTGAAATTACATATAAACTGAGAAATTCCAATGTTTGCATTTAATTTTTGTGACCCCAGCATTTCGCTTCACGTTCCCATTTGGGGGTCGCGACCTATAGTTTGAGAAGCGCTGAATTGGTAATCAAAATTAGAATCAAATTAAAATTATAAATACTGTACAATATTGCAATAGTTTCTTGTTGGAAATAAGCAATTTCTTGTTTCCTTTTTCAATAAATAATTGAACATTAAATAAATTGCATAAATATATTTATTTAATTCTAAATATTAAATGCATATTGTTCATAATTTCCGATTTTTTTGAGTATTTTGCGGATTATCCGGGGAATCAATTATCAAAGGAAATTAATTTCTTTATTACTATTACGGTTAATTATAGGAGTCTAACATATATACTGTATATAGTAAGATCCCGTTTAACGCAGGGGTTCCAAAAAACCAAACGCTAAATAAAACAGCGTTAAACGACTGTCATCTTAACAAATAAATAATGGGGATAGATGAAACAGGACAGTGAATAAAAAAATATATGTACCATTTTTTGTAACGTTTAATTATTGTTGTATTATATTAATTATAGACATTTTTTATTGCCAATATCGATTTGTATTCATAAATCATTCATGAAAATCAAAAAATATTCGATAAATAATTTATGTTTGTGATGAGAAAGGTTCTTCCTCATTTGACGCTTTTTGTTCTTTCGTTGAGAAGTCATCTAACGTCGTTTATCTTTTCCTCTTTCGTTCAACAAGCAACTGTCGATAGTAAGAAATTGTATCCATGACATTTCCTCTTGCCTTTGAACTTCTATCAAAATTTGGATCATTTTTATGTATAAGCTGATCCATAATTTCCGTAGTAGTGGCTAAACTTGTTTTGAGAAAATCCATTTTATGGGCACCTTGACCGTATCGAACTATAGGCCTAGTTCGAAGTGACAGCATTCAGGTTAAAATAAGATAATTGTTATTTTTATTGCTGTAAAATAAAGTTGGTGACCGATCATAAATATGAGCTGTGACCGCAGCAGACTTTCGTATGTGCTGCACTGCACTGATATCAAACGCACAGCGAAATGGCATAGGAGTATCAAAGCAACAAATTCGTGCGATTTCGGATTTATGTAAGTATAACGGTTTGAAAAATCGCACCAAAGTGAATCAATAAAAAATATAGAATTCGAAAAATTCGCGTTATATCGAAACAGCATTAAACGGAGCAGTGTTAAGCGGGATCTTACTGTATATATATATATATATATATTTATTAATTTACATATTACATATCTGTAGGGGAAACTAGTCCAAAATGATCCGTCAGGGTCAAATGATCCCTGGCTGTATTTCCATAAGTTTTACCGCCACTTGTTGACAAACTATCAAAGCTTGCTCTACGTCAAATAAGATGGCGGTTATATCTTACCAAGTTTGGCTCAGTGCATTTGTGGATGTGCCATTTCAAGTAAATGAAAACCACTGCCTGTGATATAAGGTAAGCACTTTCTTTTTAGGTACATATATTATGTTTGTTTGCCATAATTAAAAGTCTGTGGTTAATAATAAAGAGGTTTAAGACTAAACTACAAGCTCACTCTAGGATTCATTTTAGTTTCAATTTGTAAAGTTAATGTTCAGAGAAGAATATGAAAAAAAGAATATGAATATGAATGTTCAGAGAAGAATATGAATATAAATAAATATGAATATGAAAATATGAATATGAATATGAATATGAAATTCGGGGTGAAATAAAATTGGTTTCCAAAAAGCATTATATTTTTGCATTCCGTTTGTTGAGACAATAGCTTATCAAGTACCAAAGCCCCCCTTTTTTGTAACTGCGGCCCTCCATATCTCTAGGGTTCATTATAATTGGACAGCCCTGTAATGAGTGTAGGATAAGAATGAGTATACATACGAAAATTGGATAACTGAATTCTATCAAATAAAGTATACTTTAGAATTATATATAAAAAAACAAAAATAGAAAATATACGAAAATGGGTGAATGAGAGCTCTTTCCAGAATCACTTCCAACTAATAAAACTATAATTACAGTAAATTGTTTTGAATTTTTTTTTAATATTTTTACTTATTCAAAAAAGCACTTTAAAGTTTTATGATGATGATATATAAGATTGCAAATATCCGTTCGCTGGTTAATCTTTTTTTATTTTATTTTACTATTTCTTTTTGTGAAAGAAAGTTTCACAGACTTCCTATAACATTCCACGTTGTCAGAACTGATTGTCCCAAGAATCACGTGATGTTTTTGTCCGTGAATCACGTGATGTTTCAAAACATGTTAATTAATACAAATTATTGAATATGTAAGCTTAGTTTAGCTGGTATGGTTATGTTTACTATTATTAATGTTTAAGATTCTACTTTAGGAAAATAAAAATTTAATAACTTAGTAGCAATTATGTGTCCTTTCAAACTTTATAAGCCATAAAATTTTTATAAAAAGTTACACTATATTTTTGGTGGTCGTGGTTCTTCGGCCGAGAAAAGCTCTTTCCTACATCTGCACTGTATTTTTCTAAACAAAGTATTCAATAACTTATCTTTTTAATATTTTGGGTATAATACTTAATATTTTTCGATAATTTAAATAAATTAGATAATCAAAAATGAACAATACGATTAAAGCACATAGCACTAATTAGCAGTTGAGATAAAAAGCATACTCAATCATTTATTGTAACTAACGTTTTCGGCTTTCAAAGATATCTTCAGGTTACATTTACAATATATAAATTCGATAAAGAATTCTAGAACAAACTCATCCAATATGATTAAAGCACATAGTACTAATTAGCAGTTGAGATAAAAAGCATACTCAATCATTTATTATAACTAACGTTTTCGGCTTTCAAAGCTATCTTCAGGTTACATTTACAATATATAAATTCGATAAAGAATTCTAGAACAAACTCATCCGTATAAGAACATTGGCGATTCAAACTAAAGAACAATTAATATATACTATTATTAGTATTATTATTTTATTAGTACTATTATTATGTATTATATTTAGTATTATTATTAGTATTATTATATTACTATTATAGTATTATTATTATACTATTATTATTAATAGTACTATCATTAGTATTATTATTATTATTATTATCAATGTGGGCACGGAATATTTCCGGGTCAAAGTGCTATGTTATACTATTATTATTATTATTATTATTATTATTATTATGTTATAGTACATCAATGTGGGCACGAATAAATATTTATCTCCCTCACGTTTTCTCGCATTGGCATATCGCAATCAGGATATCATAATTGCAAATATGCTTTATTATTATTATTTTTAATAGATACTACTTGCCAAGAAAAATTATCTAATACGGCAATTCTATCAATTGAACAGGGAATAACTAGTCAAGTTGATTTTTGAAACAATTATTAATGATTTTGACTCGTTAAAAGCAAGAAAAATTAAACTATAGTTCATATTTATTGTATTAAATAGAGTTCATTTTTGTTATATCTATTATAAATGTATTTTGTTAACTATTTGTCGCTTAAAATAACGAATAGTCTTTTATACGTTTCTCAGTGATGATGTATCTGACGTCATTACATTCCCGATTCCAAAGTACAGTATCAGTTATGTATTAATATATGTGTGAAGAGAGAGGGATGCCATTTTATAATGCTGCCCTTATGTCAGTGGCAGAACTACAATGCGCCGGACCTGGCGGCCGGATGCCCGAGTGGTAACGCGTTGGCGTACCACGCTGGAGGACCCGGGTTCGCATCCCGGGTCTGGTCCCGGATTTTTTTCGGGGTGCTGGGCCCGGCCCGGTGATCCCCGTCCTTCACCATCCAGCCCCCCTCCACGGGTGTGGGTGCAGCCCGTGGTTGGAACTGGCCCCACCCCCTTAGTAATCCCCCTGATTGGAAAGGGGGCGTAAAATATGCAAAGATAAAAAAAAAATGCGCCGGACCTCGCAATGCGGATGCCCAAATCCTCTTTACCTATACTTTCTTTACCCTTTTGTTAAATTAACAACATAATACAATAAAAATTAAATGCACAAAGAAAAGAGCAGTGCAAGAACATTCATTGAATCAGAGCAGTGCGGCGATATTAATAGTAGCCAAAAATATGAAAATAAAAGATGATTAGAGATTTTGCAAATTTAAAATCCGGGTGGAAGATTTTGAAATATATTTTATTTTGATATTTTCAATTGTTTTAAATGATGCAATTTTATTTTTTTTATTTATTTTATTTTTTTTGCTATTTTCTAATAAAAATATCTGGATAAATTTTTGTGGTAGGTGCCCGAATAATATTTTGCCGGAGGGCCAAAAATTTTAAGTTCCCCACTGTATTGTGTTGCCTATAACTGGATGGAATGCGCTAATAGCCAATTGCCAGATAAAATGAAGCCACTGAAGTGGTAGGATTTGGCCAAGTGGTAACGCGTTGGCATGCCACGCTGGAGGATCCGGTTTCGTGTCTCGTGTCTGGTGCCGGATTTTTTCGGGGTAGTGGGCCCGGCCCGGATATCCCCGTCCTTCACTATCCAGTCCCCCTCCATGGAGGTGGGTGCAGCCCGTGGTTGGAACTGGCCCGCCCTCTTAGTAATCTCCCTGATTGGAAAGGGGGCGTAAAATATGCAAACCTTAGTAATCTCCCTGATTGGAAAGGGGGCGTAAAATATGCAAAAAGAACCTCATAATCCAAGATACCTTGTATTCCGTAAAAATGAAAATAAAAGGAAGTGGTGGGATCACTGGTATAATATTCAATATTGGGGTACTACACTCTTTTTATTAATTATTATGATCTGTTCATCACATTTATTAACATAAATCAGATATGTCTAGCCACCAAAACATATCATGGAATTTGCATTCACGTCCGCCATATTGGTGGTAGGGAAAACTAATGTAACAAGACTGTTTCGTTTTTCTAACGTTGAGCAGTCCATCCAGTATGTAGATCTGGCGCTGTTCTACACCCTCATTAAACATTACTACATTGTTTTTCTTTGATTCAAAGATTCTTCGAATTTTGTTACATTGTTTACCTAAGTACGAATCGTATTCACGGTATCCATAGTCTGTTATAAAACTATCGGGTTAATTGTACGGATATTCTTGGATTCAGCAATATTGTAGTGAATAAATCTTGTTAAAAATCGTATTAAAAAATTAAATATGTATTACTGTTATAAAATAAGGGGCATCCTGGGTTACGGGACCCGAGGCGGCCGCTTCCGCCACCTATGCGAAAGTCTGCCTCTGCTTATATAAATAATAGCTATTAATTTTATAATAATACAAGTATAGAATCATTATTTTAATATCATATATACTATAGACTGAAATAATATAAAAGAAAACTTTTATTATTAATTAAATATGAAATGCACGTATTTTTTATGTTAATAATATACCTGAAGTCATTCATAAATCAAAATTTCAATTTTAAATTTATCCTTATGCTAAATCCAGAAATACCAAACACACTATAGTTTATTATTGTTAACTGTAACATACATTATTGACTTTTTTCGCATATTTTACGCCCCCTTCCAAATCACAGAGATTACTAAGGGGGCGGTGCTAGTTCCAGCCACAGGCTGCATTCACACCGGATGGAGAAGGACGGGGATCACCGGGATGGGCCCAGTACCCCGAAAAAATCCGGGACTAGACTCGGGACCTCCTGAGTGGCACGCCAATGCGTTACCACTCGGCCATCCGACCGCCATACATTATTGATTGGACCAAATACTTAAATCTGATATTCAAATCTCTGAAATAAATATCCGGAAATTAAGTTGAGAATTTTTGGTGGAAGCTTTGCTATCTTAAATACTGTTTTAATACAATAAACACTTGTTTCCTGTTATAATATGATAAACACTTGTTTCCTGCTGTAATATGATAAACACTTGTTTCCTGCTGTAATATGATAAATAATTATTTCCTGCTGTACAAATATTTTTCTATGCCAAAATCTATATATGAGATCATCTCTTTCATTCCTTTGTCAATAAAACATTGCACTCTAATTTCGATCTTGAAAGAATCTTATCAAATTATCTTGCAAAATACCTACCATTTTCTAATCTAATTATTAATTTTAGTTTGATGCCAAAAACCTTCTTTCGTCTTCTGCACATCATCATAATACTATATCTCAAATATTTGCATATTCAAATTCATCATTATTAACTTCTATTTCTTTATAACTACTCTCCTGAAGCCACCATATATACAAAATCTGTCTACTTAGCAATTCTACATCCTACAACTACAAATAGAGTAAGATGTCTATTCTGCATCCTTATTTAAAGTCAGAGATCTTACTGATGCTTTATTTTTAATTAAACAATTTTTATTTCTATACATAAAAGTTTATAATTTGGATGTTCATAACTAGAAGAATATCTATGTCAGCATCCTATTCAGCTTTATTGATAGTGTTTAATAATGAATTTCTCAACTTGTCAGGTGGATCGTCTTTGAGAGGCCTTGCTCTTTTTTTTAAGACTTGATCTTTATCATCATTATGAATTCATCACAAATGCTGAAGATTTTAAGTGATGCGCCCTCAATTTAGCTTCAGCAGTAACATTTGTAATTCTTATTTTAATTCTATAATATATCAAAAAGAGAGTAATAGTTATCAGTTATATAATTACTGTGGGAAACTGTCCAATACATTTAGTTCAGGCATATTCAATTTGTTTAATTTTAGGAAACAGAAATTCAATATGTTTTCATTCAATATTTATTCAGTTAATTAGTTGAATAAATATTGAATGAAATGGTGTAAATATTGTATTTTACTAGTCTATATTGATATAATGCAATTTTTTTAATAAGAATTTTACCGATTTTTAAAATTTAAAACTTTTATTCCAAAAACTCTGCAAAATTACAAACCAAACATTTAAAAATAAAGCAGTAATTACAGCTGAGTTCATAAAATAAGGATTAACAACCTTGTCAGTTCGATTTTTACTTGCTTTATGACTATATATCACAGTGAACTCTATAAATGAATTATAATAATTAAATAGCACACTCAAAAATATCATAAATATCATCATCAACTTTCTGTTAGGAAAAATGATTAACATTACATCGAAGTTCGAAAAATAAATACGATTTTAAATATATTTCTTATACGCGCTCATTTTTAACCATTTTTTATAATACAGACAGAGTAAAGGAACAGAGGTTTCAAAAACTTTACTAATGAAGAATACGGCTTGACACTTAAAATAACAGAAACAGTGAACAAGAAATAAATTTCTTAGACATAAGTACTAGCAAACGGTAATAAGTATTGTACACAATATATTGGAAACCAACAATCTCCCCTATTATTAATTCGAAATGATCTAATGATTCTTATTCATAAGCAAACGGTAATAAGTATTGTACACAATATAGTGGAAACCAACAATCTCCCCTATTATTAATTCGAAATGATCTAATGATTCTTATTCATACAAAGTAGCAGCGTTTATTGCTTACTTTAAAATATGTCTGACACATTGCAGTCAACAAAGATTTAAAGACGAAGAAGTAAGGAAGATAAAACAATGTGGCAAAAAACACTGTTTCTCAGGCAGTTTTATAGAGAAAATTTCTGAAACAACTAAACAAAATAGAAAACGAAATTACATTGCGGCAACAATGAACAATTGGAAATTAGAGAAGAATCAGAAATAACAAACCAATAGCAATATGTGGCAATATCATATAATTTACACAATAATTTACTTCTTCAGGCAAGTTAGACGAATCCTAAAGAAAACTAACTATAAGAAAGTATATAAAAGAGCGCCTACAATATATAGTATACTGAAAAATACAAATATGATGACAAATTCAAATCAGGTGTATACACTTGCTGATGGAAAAAATAAATCCTACATAGGTGCAACTGGGAGAAATCTTAAAGACAGAATTAGAGTATAAAGATGACATCAAAAAAGCTAACTTAACAACAGACTAGCGACAAGTGCATATGAAAATAATGTGGACATATAATGGGATAGAACAAAAATTATAATAAATCTAGACAATAAAAAAGACCCATGGATAGCAGAAATGATAAATATTGTGAAAAGAAGTGAGAAAGAAAACATTATAAATAACAAAAATAGCGAAACTATTTCAGCAGCATGGAAATACGCTTAAACACCGGTGATTAGATTATACGTTTTACATAAAGACTTAATTTATAATAATTATGTATATTTTATAAATTTATTAATATTTATAAAATTTATAATTTTATATATATTTGCTTTTAAGTTAGATTAGTTTGGTTAACCGCCATATCCACATGGGATATTCTGTATCTGGCGGCGGCCACTTATAGAGCTGATTACAAAAATGCTTTAAAATGAGCGCGTGCAAGAAATATATTTAAAATCGTAAGCGCGAATTTTTCGAGTTTCGATGGTAGTTCTATTAACCATTGTTCTTAACGGAAAGCTGATGAAGATATTTAGGATACAGCTGTGTGTGCTATTTAATTATTATAATACATTTAAAGTTAAACATTTATTTGAATATAAAATATAGGATGAACTTAACTGCAATTTGTGCTTTGCTTTTAGGTTAGGTTAGTTTGGTTAACCGCCATATCCACATGGGATATTCTGTATTTGGCGGCGGCCACTTATAGAGCTGATTATAGGCTGGCCAACACCCTTGATGGGATCAACCGGATGGTTGAAGGATGGGGTTCAACAGGCCAGGTCCAGACCCCTCCTGAAAAACCGGTTTTGAACCGGGATCCTCCAGGATAGTAAATCACAGCTTTACCACGCAGCCTTTCCTTTCGGGTATTAATTAAAATTTTAATAAATAACAATTACATTAATAAAAATACATATTATATTTAATTTATTAACAATTATTTATGATCTGAAAAATCTGATAAAAATCTCAAGTTTTAAAAGTATTTCTATTAAAGTTTAATTTGAGTTCAGTAATTTTTTTAATAGATTTAATAACCAGACAAAGATACATAGAAGAGAAGAGTTGAAAGAAAGAAGAGCAATTTCAAAATGTGATCCAGATTATTTTATTTTTTTCCTCTTTTTAATATCAAAAATCAATGAACTTTTTAAAAATTTGTTAAAAGTGAACATTACAAAGAATTTAAAAGTGTTTTATGAAAATTATTACTTACAGTGTCTGTTCATTTCGGCAAAAACTCCATTTCTGCAGAGAAGACGACTGAGTAATAAGCATTGAAGAACTATGTACAACCATTGGTCGCGCTGGACACTCACCATCATGCAAATGCGAGGAAGTAGTATTGAGCGATATTTCACTATCGATGATTTAGTCGATAATATTTGAAAATCACTGTCGCTATCAGCGACTTTACAACAGCTACTAGTGATTTTAACAGGACCGATCTAGTGCGCATGTACTGTATCTACAGCTCTCTGAATCGGCTTCCAGCCATCAGCCAATGACATCAGGCCAGCGAGCAGCTGATACCATCCAACCAACTACCAGCTACTCAACAACGATTGATCTAATGCGAATGTACCGTATTCTTAGCTCCGTGAAGAGGCTCCCGGCGACATGTGACAGATAGAGGGCTTTACGCTGGATGCTAGAGATAAACGGCTATTCCAGCTGCTGCAGTTTCTCATTATCTAGTTAAATTACATCGAAAAAAATACTAATGATTCCACTATCAAAATCTCTAAACTAAAATTAAAGAATAAAATCTATAAAGAAACAGATATAATCGATTTTGAGTTATTCGTTCCATTTCGTTTACAACTTTTCATTAAATTCCATTTTCTCTAAGTTAACTATGGGGCAAGCGGGCATCATTTAACTCGATGATTGCGACTAAAAGTTGGTTCCCACTAGCACGGAACCGAAGCGAAATACGCGCGTATTGCGTGTTGTGGATAAAGCAGCGCTGTTTGACGTCATACCGCGGAGTAAAAACCGCTACCGTCCAGTGTCTAGATCAGGGGTGGGCAAAAGGCGGCCCGCAAGCCGGATCCGGCCCTCGAAGGCATCTTATACGGCCCGACGCAAAAACTAGAACACATTATAGTTTTAAGGCCTACATTTGTAAAATTCTATTCAAAAAGAAAAAAAAACAATGGATACTCTGCAGTGTAAAATAAGGAATACTCTCGCTAAGATTTGGATTTGGTTGTACCACAGATTTTTATTTACTACTAGATAGCCTGGTGCTTTTGTTTTCCTTTTCTAAATCTGAAGCTAGCAATGCAGTGAAGCTACTGTCATTGGTTGATGTGAACTACTCTCATTGGCTACTGTGAGCTTCAGAAACGAATATATAAAATAATTTATTTATATTTTTTATTATATTTATTTATATAATTATTATATTATATTATTATATAATTATTATAT
>AYEL01064190.1:0-50855 GCA_000484575.1 Olivierus martensii
GGACTTTCACTGGAACAGCACAAGACAAGTTCCACAACGACGGCACCAACAACCATACACCGACGCAAGAGGACTACCTACAAACGTAATCACCAGATTTTATAGTCTTATGACGTCAGTCGTCATTTACATCATTTCTCCTTCACTTTGCATTCAACACAATTAGCTGGATGTCAGTACAACCAAAATTAAAGTTCACTAATATCTTACATAAACATCATTCTGTTATTTTTTGTAAACATATTAAACTAAATGTTTAAGCACAAACAAAATTTATCATCATATCTTCCCACGTGACGTCCTCAAAATGGCGACGCCGAACAACGCAGCAAATAGGCACATCAGCCGGCGATAAACAGGTAAGTAAAAATCAAATTTTTCGCCCGTCGTTCCTGAATCTTTACAGTTTTACATGAAATGAATCATGGAAACAGCACTAAGAATCTTGGAGAAAGCGAAGATTGTGGAAATCCGCAAGCCGAATTGCCCCCGCGTTTATCTGCGACGGTTTTTGACCGTTCCGCTTTCTGCGGTGGCTAGTGGGAACCAACTTTTTTAACTCTGAGTTTGGCCTCGTTCTCATAATGCTCTGATATGGCAAGAGTCGATAAAAAGTGCATACCTTGTCGCGCCTGGCCTGCTCGCGCCGCCATCTGGCGGGAGGCAAAATGTTTACTCCTTTCTCCCTCTTTTTGTTCCTCTTTCTAGGGGGTTTTCTCGCGTTTTCGTTCTATCTCCTACTCTCCTCTATTGCCTTCCTCCGTTTCCTCAGCCTAGCAAACAATTTTTGTCATCTGATAAATTCTGTTTTTTCTTCCATGGGACTCGAAGCCAGGTCCTCTCCGTCCGTAGGCCACTTCCATACGGACTACGCTATGCGTTCATTCTACCAGAAACTCTTCGGAAGTCGTATTTGGCTCGTTTGCGCGCCTGCTTCCACGGCGCATGCGCATTCCTTGGCTACGTCGGCGAGACCCTACTGCGCATGACGGCCGACTTAGTCTCGTTTTGCAATTTTTTTTTACGGGGCCTACGGCCTCGTCGAAAGTTAGGAAGGGGGCCGATGGAAGGTTCTCGCTGGGCGGACCTCCGTGGGAGCGCGCTGCCCAGCTCGACCTTGTCCTCGCTGACGCTCGGACGAATAATATATACATCACTCATGCCATAAATTTTTTTGCAGGAAGTGTTCGACGAAACTAAGCAGATTTAAAGAGAGCCCTGTGGAACCAGACCAGCAAGTCCCCTGGGTTCAACAACTTTTTAAGAGTTTCCGCGCCACGCGACGCCGCGCTTCTCTATTGGCGACGGCGCCTGGCTAACGGAAAACGCGACAACGCGACGCGACGCGACGGCGGGCTAACGGAAAAGAACCGACCTCTCTCAAACTGGGCAGAAACAGCCTGTTTTCGACGGTCGAAATTCCTAGAAAAAGCCGGTTCCGGGGGTCCGAAGGAAACCTAGCAAAAACAGATCGCCGAGTGGAAAAAGAAAAAGAAATGCCGCATTTCGGTCCTCAGGCTAGATATCGGCGTTTCCGTTCTCAAGGAATCCGTCAGTTTCGACGCGATCGTTCAGGCGGCGCTGGATTCTAACCACGTATCTCGGCCGCGACGGTGTGCGACTGGACGCGGCAAGGTATGCACTTTTTATCGATTCTTGCCTTAAAGGGAAATTTAAAAAACAATGTACAGTATATTATTTTATCATTTTTCTCTACTTTTTGTTTTGTGGAGTAGTCCTCTAGACCAGAAAGACGAACGTTTCCACGCGCCCAATTCGGCATGTATTAGATTAGTTTAGTTTAGAAAAGCCGCTGAATCTCATAAGGGATAACTTTTGGTTGTGGTTACTTCAGACCCATCACAAGCTAGCCTGTGATGTTAAATTATTTTACATCATTACATTATTAGCGATGGAAAATGAAAGATTAGGTGTTTCTTTTTGTCAACAAATGACGCCACGCTCCATTCTGGTAGAATACTATGTGGCGGGCGAAATAACTCCTTCCACAGGTTTCCCACCCCTGCGGAGGATCAGCCGGATTGTGGAGGACGGGGGTCGACGGCCGGGCCCGGACCTCTCAATAAATATTTTCAAGGGGTGGGACTCGAGACTCGAACCCGGGTCCTCCTTTCCATGCGGCCAATCCGGCCGATCCCTCTTTTGGGTTAGTAAAAACCCGTTTAACGCGGTTTTTCAAGGGGTGGGACCCGAGACTCGAACCCGGGTCCTCCAGAGTGAAGATCCGAGACTCGAACCCGGGTCCTCCAGAGTGGAAAGCCGAAGCGTGGATGAGACCCGAGACTCGAACCCGGGTCTTCCAGAGTGGAAAGCCGAAGCGTTGAGATACTATAGAACCCGAGACTCGAACCTGGGTCCTCCAGAGTGGAAAGCCGAAGCGTTTCTACGCGGCCAATCCGGTCAACTGAAAGATTAGATTAGTTAGATTAAGCCACCATAAAAAAAGGTTATTTTCAATAGACTGGCTCAGATTATCTTGAGAAAACTGAAGTGTAAGACCCAGAATTAATCTGGTAAAAAGTGAAGAAATTACTTCTTTACCACGTGGCTATCAAGTCGACTCTTAACGATAGTGTCGAAGTCATCTGTCTGGAAATCGAGTCGTTTTCATGCGAAAACTCTAGCCAACATAAACAGCTTTAAGCTACGCTTAAACGAGGTCTCTCTGGATTCAACGTTGTATGCAGAATGACGCATCCCTCAATGTGCAACAGCCGCATGAGACATGCAACTTGCCCCTTCATGTTCACACGTGGAGGCGGCCGACAATCGTGGAGGACAAATTGCAGACAATACCGACACGAAAAGAGTTGTACGCTGCCGCTTTAGCGGCAGTTACTGTTATCATTTCAAATGATAGAAGGAAAAGAAGAAAAAAAAGTGTTTTGACTCGCAAATATTTCGATCGAAGCGCTAATAAACATCAATATTTTGAACCAAGTCAGGTTAGATAGTTTGTCTTTTCAAAAAATTTACTAGAATGACGACGATAAATTTAACTTCTTCAATTTATTGAAGTGTTTTCTTCACATCTCAATCCATAAAGAAAAGAAAAATTAGCGAAAAAATTTTAAAATAAAACAAGATGTTGCAAGACTAGTTGCACGTGTAGCCCAACTATGATTGGGAACACACGCGTCTAGTATTGCAACAGATTTTGAGGCATGCGTCTTTGCATGCCTTCTCACGCGCCTAGTTGCATGAAAAGTAGCACCGTCTAAACGTAGCTTTACTGTCCGTCCAGTTTAGCCGCGACCATCGACGCAAGTACGCGTGCGCTAACTGAACGAGTCCAGTGACAAAATAGGGATGATAGCTTCGCACATGGATGTTTTCAAACGCAAGATAACTGAAGTAGAAGTTTATTGTAATGTCAAATGCTAAATGATTAGTTTCGACGTTGAAAATAGTACATTTAACAAAACAGAAATATGCAAAGTTAATTGAAACCGAAACCATTTCCACCCGTCATTATACCGACTGCGACTCTCCCTTTCGCGTTTGGTTGCAAAGTTAATTGAAACCGAAACATTTCCACCCGTCATTATACCGACTGCGACTCTCCCTTTCGCGTTTGAACTCATCCACCTTAGCTAGGCTCGGCTTTCGTGGACGGACATACCACTGCCTTCTCCTAAAAAACTATGATAATATGTTTAACGAATCTAATCATTTGATTTTAATTTTTATATTTTACATATTTATATGAAAGAATAAACTTATTTTAATAAAAAGAAACTGTTTACATTAAACGAATTATTAATAAAAATCGGAAAACAAATATCGGATGGATGGCAACGTGTATTAGGATCTCGCATTTATAACGGAAAATCTTAAAAAGATAAGTTTCGGAATGCTTTATCTCTTTATGCTGCAGTTCTGTTTGATCAAGCAAATTTGGCGAGAGTTTGATTATACCTGATCACTTGATTTTATCGACTGATGTAGTCTGAAATTCATCGCTAATATTGAATTTACATTATTAGCGATGAACCAGATATTAATAGACAGTTCAATAATAGTTTGGGAACGTTTCACATCGCCATATTGTACAAAAATGAAAAAGGATTCTTAGACGAGTAAGTATCTATCTTTACTTTTTGAAATATTCATCTACCTCATTTTTAAAAATACATAATTGGATTTTAATAAGAGAGCGTGTTGGTGACTAAAATACCATAAATTATGATGGTTTAATCATCGTAGTCGTTAATTAACCAAAATAATTTAAACGTTATCAAAACGGATCTATTATGCGAATCGTCCATTTGAGAAGAAAACATTGGGTTTATTTTAAAACGCAAAATATGTCGCATCATTGATGTTCTGCGGTATGCAGCAGTTACATCTTATAACCACACCCAATAATTATTGTTCATTTTGCATTTCAATTTCAGCCAATAAATCTGTGATAAATTTATATATTCTTGCCGAAATTTAAGAGAATAAAGTTCCGAAAATTGAAATACTCTATATCAATTTCTATGTTAAACATTCGGCAGCCAAAACGTATTCGAGGTATTGACATAATATATCAATCATGGCGGAAAAGATAAAACTTTTATTGTACTTAGAACTCAGAAAAGTTATATAGATAAAATGGTAGAATTATAGATTAGGGCCATATTAATAAAAATAGCACCGATCGATAATTCTACTGATAAAATGACTTATTTTAAAAATTCTAAATACACTATACAGTTGTAAAGCCAGTACTGTGTACAAATGAATATATATATTATAAAGTAAATACTGTATAATAGGAATATAATCTATATAAAAATTTTTAGTACAATTTTTATCTAAATCAATGAAATTTATATCATTAGAAAGAAGTCAGCCAATATAGTAAGATAAAAATTTGCCAAGCATCAGATAACAGATTTTTAATTTCCAAGCCATATAAATCTTCCTTTGAACCTTTTAGCACTGAGGTTCCCAACTTTTTTGGCCTACCGCCCCTTTTTGAAAAAAATTATTTGCCACCCCCTTTTCAGAAAAAAAAAAAAAAAAAAAAAAAAAAAAAAAAAAAAAAAAAAAAAAAAAAAAAAAAAAAAAAAAAAAAAAAAAAAAAAAAAAAAAAAAAACAGACTCCCATTCTTGAAATCAATAATGTAACTGTTACATTATAAAAAAACAGCAACATAACTTATAAAAATGATTTTTTTTCATTATAGAGTAGAGATTTGTCAGAAATAAAAACTTTAATTCAATCAGAATATGTAAATTAAAAAATAGAGAAAATTTTTTAATAAAAACTTGGGCTCACAGCCCGTATGAAACCTGACACCATCGGGAAAACACTACACCACTGCAGGATATTTATATTATTATTTTAATCTTATGACCTGTGCAAACCTGTAAATATAAGCTTTGTTGATCTATCCAGAACATAGACACACTGTGGTGCACTGAGCATGCTGCGACTCATTCATGCACTAGTCAAAAAGGTATTGGGAACAAAGCTATAATGTACCAGTACCTACTTTTAATGCAGATTAATCTTGCTGAAAAGACATTTAGAACTATTTGTTGAAACATCGTTCGATGACTTTTAGTATTAATCAAACTTTTCAGCGCATTCTTGCAAATATTGCCCAGGGGGGCAGCAGTTGGTTCTCAACGCCCCCTAAATTTGCCTTGGACCAAAAACGCCCCCTTAGATCTCTTCAATGCCCACCAGTGATATTGCCCAGGGGGGCAGCAGTTGGTTCTCAATGCCCCCTAAATTTGCCTTGGACCAAAAACGCCCCCTTAGATCTCTTCAATGCCCACCAGTGGGTGGTATCGACCCCATTGTTTTAGGATCGTGGAATTGCTGGTTGCATGTTTATGACTTTAAAAATAGGTATAATGAAATATTTACTAAACAAAATAAAATAAAACTAATAAAATTTCAGCTCACTTGGGCAGGGAAAGAACAATCTGTAAACATCAAAAAACATTTTTTGACATTTATGGATTGTTCTTTCCCTGCCCAAGTGAGTTGAAATTTTATTAGTTTTATTTTATTTTGTTTGGAAATTATGGAGCAGCGTAATAAAGAGGTAGATTGAAATATTTACTGTTCTTCAATTTCTTAAGCCATCAAATAAACCTTCCTACCTCTTGTATGTTTGCTTTAGTTATTTAAATTTATAACAAAATTTTTGTGCTTTGAAAATAGCCATTTCTAATTTACAATTAATATTATATCATCATAATGATATTTAATGTTATTACTAATAGTAACTGTTACATAATGTATGTATATAACTGCTAACATTAATTGTAAAATTATCATATGTTGTAGTAGCATACTATATATAATGAATATAAAATACTTTATTTGTAATTAATATGGTAAAATTAACACTATTATAAAATATTAAATAAATGCTTAATGTGTAGTAACTTATAATTTTATATATTATGTGAATAATTATAATAGATAATAGAATTGTATAACATTAATACATGCTGTGTTTATATAATAGTTATTATACGAGGTGTGACAATTAAATAATCGGACTAGTCTTAAAAATTAGCTTTATTGAAAACATACAATACTTTTTAGTCCCCTTCAACATACTCCCTTCCCTATCAATACATCACTGCATACAAGTTTTCCACTGTTCAAAGACAGTGCTGCAGATCATTAGGTGTCACCTTCTTCAGTAAGTCTGCTGTTTTTGCCTTCACCTCTGACATCATGGAACGCTTCACAGAAGATCCTGAACTGATTGAAAAAGTCATGACATGACGAAACATGGATTTTTCAGTACGAGCCTTAAACTAAACGACAATCCATGCACTGGAAGACCCCCCACATCGCCAAGGGCCAAAAAAGCTCGAATGAGCAAGTCCAAACTGAAGTTCATGCTCATCGTTTTTTCGATATTAATGGTATCATCATGATTAAATGGGTACTTCAAGGCCAAACGGTAAACCAACAGTATTACATTGAGGTCCTGAGAAAGCTTAGAAAAAGAGTGAGGAAGAAAAAGCCAGATCTGTGAAGCAACAACACATGGATTTTGCACCAAGACAACGCCCCAGCACACAATAGGCTCTGTGAAACAGTTCTTGGTGGACAAACGCATTACTGTGCTCGAGCATCCATCGTACTCACCAGATCTCGCACCATGCGACTTCTACCTGTTTCCAAAAGTGAAAAGTGCATTGAAGGGAACATATTTTCAGTCTGTAAGAGGTGAAGGCAAAATCGGCAGACTTACTGAAGAAGGTGACACCTAATGACCTGCAGCACTGCTTTGAACAGAGCTGAAGGCAAAATCGGCAGACTTACTGAAGAAGGTGACACCTAATGACCTGCAGCACTGCTTTGAACAATGGAAAACTCGTATGCAGCAATGTATTGATAGGGAAGGGGGAGTATGTTGAAGGGGACTAAAAGGTATTTGTATAATCTTTTAAATAAAGCTAATTTTTAGACTAGTCCAGTTATTTAATTGTCATACCTCATATATAATGAAATTGATCTAATGAAACAATAAAGTTCAATAACAAAAATATTAGGATTATTTTAATTAAAAAAGTTTTCATTTTTTTTAGATGGTGTAATTTTCTGTTTAAAAGAACTGATCAGAAGAACTCAGTGGTTGCAGTAAAGATACAAAGAATGTCCAGTCTGAATCGATGTTAGTACCCATGGAGAATTGGTCGCACAGATAGCAATCTGCGCGAGCAATTCCCCATGGGAACGTGCATGGGTTCAGGATTTGACTGTTGAAGAAAGCACAAAAAACATCCACTAAAATATTGGAAAATTTTTAAAGCTTATTAATTTTTGTGATTGAATCTACACACTGGAAAACATGAACCTTTTATTTAACATTCTAATATACATTTCAAAAATAGCTAATTTGTCAACATAAGCACCTTTTCTTTTAATAAATATAAAAATATATGTATTATAAATAAAAATGATTTTTATATTGCTCTAAAGTGCACTGTCACTTACAATATAATGTATGAAAGTTTTTCTTTGCTAAATATAAAATAAAAATGTCTTATAAATTAAGTAAGAGTACTCTATAGTTATCACACTTTAAAAACAATACATACATATCAAAATTATTTCAATCCCAATACTGTATAAGAGATCTCAGTTTAAATTAATTACTAATCCTGTATATCAGTATAAAAGCTTTTAAAATATTTTTATAAAAAAATAAAATTATATAATAGAAGGCTGTAGACTGTGTGTAACTTCTTGTAGTAATTGAGCTTGACCTGCTGGCAATTTCATGAATATATCTTCAGTGATCAATCTCCAAAAAAGGCTGGACTAAAATAACAAATAATATCAGGAATGGTAAATTGAAGATTAAAGAACATTTTGGATAAAACTATCAAACCTGTAATTTTTCGTTAATAATTTCTGTTTCAGAATAATGGATGTGCCAAAGTTCCACTTCTCGCCATGCTTGATCAGTGTTCCAGGGATCATCCATATAGCCTAATTGCAATTGTTGGCCTTTCATACCAGGACTTTCTGAATCTGAACTTTTTTCTGAAGGAATACATGCTTGAAAGAACTAAAATTTAAGTTCATCAGAATACATTTATTCTAAAATCTTAAACAGTTATAATGTAAATACATGTTACTAAAACACATTTGATTTATTTAATAATTATCCTTTTATTATCTCAAAATTGTTTGCATTATTACAACACACTAAAACACCAGATTCATAAAAATGGTGTGAAGATTATTTTAATCATAGACATTTTGTCAACAAAAATTATGTTTCTTAAATATAGAAATTACACAGTTGCTTCTATTTTCTTATTTTAAATTTTATGAATTCTATACTATATAGCAACCTTAAGAATTTGATAGAACTTTTATATTTGCTTAAAATTATCATGTAATTGTTCTCATACTTTTATTCAATAGTAAATCGCAGATATACTTTCCTGATAAGTAACAGCATGCTTAACATAGATTGGATGGATTTACTCTTAAAATTTTAATTTATAATAATCAGTAGTTTTGTATAATTGCATGTTTTGAAAAGGATTCATCCAAAAATTAGGTGTTTATTATTTTGTAAGCTTGATTTTTTAAAGGAAAAACTTGAGTATTTGAACTTTTTTTAATGATTAGTGGATTTTCAAGCATAAATAAACTCCTAATTTTTATGGATTTTGTAGTTTTTGAACAATATTCAAATATTAAAAAGGGTAATTGATAAAAACCAAACAAAATTAGGAATAACAGCATAGCCAATACAAAAAGAAGAGTTACATTCCAAAACCAATTCAAAACAAATAATTTTCTTTAGTTCTACATAAAAAACTTAATGTTTATTAAAAATATTAATAACATGAAACATAAAGAAAGAAAAAATATGTGTGTGTAAGCCTTCAAAAAAAAAAATATATATATATGTAAAATAAAATGAAAACAAGTATACAAACTATACAACATATCTTCTTTACCATCGTTTCGTTAAAACGAGAACGTTTTTTTCTTTAACAATATCAACTTCATTTTCTGAATTTTTTTATGCATTTAAGTTTGTATATCTTTTGCTCTCTTCACAAAATTGTAATTAAACCTGCTAGAAAACAATCATTTCTTAACATATACTCAAAAAAATTTATGAATAAAAATGTTTTTCTTCTCTTTCACATTCCAATATTGAAGAATAAAAGTTTATTTTTTTTTATCAAAGAACTGAATGTTTGGAACACAAAATATTCAATTGACGCCAATTAACTCAATTTTGAATCGGAATCAAAAATAGACGGCAGGCATATCGTCCTCTCAGATAAACTAGCAAAATTACATTTAGACTAATTTTAGCAAAGTATTTCCCAAGAATTGCATTTTGTGTTTGCTTTGTGTCCTAATATGAATTTACAAAAATTAATGAAAATATTTTCTGTTGTAAGAGAGTAAATGCAATTTTCTAAATATATTAAGTAAAAATAGAAGTACCTTGTTATATGAGGGTTTCTGCAATTTTCAATTCGTGTAAGAGCGATTCTGTGTTGTAGGAGGCATACCTGTATTATAAAAATAGTGTAATAATTTATGTAAAAGAAAATAATGGTGTTTTAGGTATAGTTCTATTTGATAAGAAAGACCTTAATTTTAAAAGCCATAAACATTTAATAGTAAAATAAGGGAGGACACTATTAATGTGTATTCGAAGTATAAGTTTATAGTTGCGAAGATTGCAAATATATTAGTCTTCACCTTTCAATCAGCAAATAAGGGCATTCTCCTGTCTTAAGAGCCTCTGTTTCTACAGCAGCTTAATTGCAAATACAGTGGTACCTCGGTATACATCCTTAATCCGTTCCTCAGACTTATATCAAACAAATTATTCCCATAAGAAATAAAATTAATCTGTTCCCATGAAAAAAAATATTTTTGTTATTGGCATATTATACATTGATGGAGTTGTATAAAATAATTTAAACACTGCTTAATACTAAAATACATAAATACAAATAAATTACAGTAGATGAAATAAATTAAAATTTAACCTCACTACCTTGCTGAGAAGAGAGGAGGAGATGATGTTATTGTTTGGAAGATGAGTTCGCTTCCAATAAAACTTCAGGAATCTAAAATTCTGATGATTTCTATTTTCTGTCTCTTTACCCTATTTGGACCTTGTTTAGGCTCACCAGGTTTGACGATGATGTTATTGTTTGGAAGATGAGTTCGCTTCCAATAAACCTTCAGGAATCTAAAATTCTGACGATTTCTATTTTCTGTCTCTTTACCCTATTTGGACCTTGTTTAGGCTCACCAGGTTTGACTTTTACTAAAAAATCTGTCCAAAGAATTTTGCTTCTGCCTTCTCTCAGGATGTTTCGGAAATATGATACTGTCTAGTCATTCCAGACAATGCTATTA
This sequence comes from Olivierus martensii, assembly GCA_000484575.1. NCBI lineage: Eukaryota > Metazoa > Arthropoda > Arachnida > Scorpiones > Buthidae > Olivierus > Olivierus martensii. The sequence goes on from AYEL01064190.1 coordinate 10,901, forward strand.
CAACTTGTTTGGGTTTTGTTGGGGTGGTACTTCTATGCAAGTTATATATAAAGAATGTGTTTTTTAAGAGAACACACAAGATTCATACAAGTTCTAGCATGCAAGTCAGTCGTACTCCAAACAAAAGGTTGTATACCAAGCAAAATTTTTGCATTCACACAGAAGGTATACCAAGTTGGATTTATTCCAAAGTGGACGTATACTGAGGTACCACTGTATTAGAAAACTGACTTGATGTTGTGAAATCATGAAATTTACTATAGATCTGGTCATCCCATATCTATTATTAAAATTATAACAACTGCAATACTTAAACAGTAAAAATTTTGTAAATTATTTTTCATTAATTCCTATCTCAATATTTGAATTTCATAGATATTTACTAAAGCTGTAGACATTCTGCAACTAATCAGAGTAAAGAAAAAACCTTAAGCACTAAGCAGTTTAGTGATTAAGATTTCTTCTTTAGATAGATATTTATTGAGCAACTGAAAATTCTACCAATTTAAAAAGTCTGTAAGAAACAAATTCAAAAAGCCTTTTAAAGCAAACTAAAGCTTACTTAGTTAACATAAAAGAAAAAGCTCAAGTTTTAGTCATGTTTTTTATGAGAAAACTTAATTCAACACCTATCAATATTTATTTTTGAAATTTATTCAATATATTTGTCATACAACAAAAAAACATAAATTTCATAAATTCAGTTAAAAATATGGTTTTATAACAGTTATTACCAACAGGGCTGGCCTTAGTGGTGGGAGAGCTGGGCAGTCGCCTAATGGTAAGTCTGGCAGGGCCACTAGTTAGTTGGGATTGCCACACAAAGCTGTAAAAGGCCACAACTGAAAACTACATGAAAATTAAATGGTAAAATGAATAAACTTTTCTACAGAAATATAGCTGCAATAAAAAATTATGCATAATACCATAGGTATTATGCATAATTTTTATCCAAGAATATTGACTAATATTTTGTCGGATCCATTCATACATTAAAGTTGAAACTAATAAACTATTTACAATGACATAATGACACAAGAATGCTTGAATAGCTTAGTGCTCATATTAGTCAAAAGTAAAGTTGAGTTATGGATTATTCAGAGCTTATGAATGATTTTGCAAATATTAAAGCAAGAAAAATCGCTTTTTAATTTATATGTATTGTAAGTAATTGTTTTAGTGAGTGAAAGTTTTTATAACATATTAAGTGCATAATAATAAAATTATCTGAAACAAATGTTAGACGTGAATAACAAACATATTTAACATCTTTAAATCTTTAGAAAGCTGGAAAAGATAGTTAAAACTAAAACTCATGACTTTTATTGTTATATAATTTTTCCCATTCATCATGCATGCTTTTGATGTAATAATATAAAAAAATATATTATGAGGGCACCAATTTGATAATCATCTGGGGCTGCCAGGGACTTAAGCCCAGCCTTAGTACCATGAATTGCAAAACTTCCAAAAGTTTTGATTACACTATAAGTTTGGCAAATGCAAATTCAACAGTTCTCAGTTTGTTTTAATAATTAACATAGAATTCACAGATTTCAAAAATTAATCAAATTATTAATTTATTTATATTAAATACACATGTCAAGTTGGGTGAACCTATTCTTAAAATTTTAATATATATTCAATTCAAGTATATTAGAGCCATTTAATGCTACACATCTCCAAAATTCTGATGTTAGTGCAGCATAATTATGCATTTCAGAAAGGATTCTTCTAGACTGCCCAACTTGATGTCAAGTTCGGCAAACCTACTAAAAGCTGTTTATTTAGAAAATTTTTATTCAGATGATGCTATAATTATTAGATTTACTTATTATTTTTATGTAGTTATCTTGTTATCGCATGGGTGGGGCAGAATTCACTGTTACCTGCATGTTGTTACAAGTGTCTAAAGGTGTATTCTTTTTTCCATACGTGATCTACCATATTTCTTTGTAGATCCTTTCCCTCTTTCCTCATGTTTTCCTACCATGCTCCTTTTTTCACTTCATTCTTCAAAATTTAAACTTGTGAATATACCCTCTATCTCTTTTAATAAAAATAATAAGTTTATACTATTATTTTCATTAATAAAAAATTAGTTTTAATACAATGTGTTTAATGCAGCTTTCATAGACAATATGATATATTTGAGTAAGCACTTTTATAATATATAGTTATCTTGTTTCTATATATTATATAATTGTTATCTTTCTAGATTTCCATTTTATTTTCTGTTCCTTATGTAAATTAAACTTAAAAACAGGACTTTCTTCAGTTTTGCTGTCTAAAAAGATTTGATTTTTTTTAATCAATTAATTTATTTGTTAGGTTTTGCAAATTTTTGTAAAAACTACACTTCTATACTAATCTAAATTTTAAATAATATATTAACTCAAATGTTTTGTGTGCCAAAAAATTTATTTTGATGTATGTCAATTTGAACATATGTCATAGGGTTGCCATCTATGTTATAGAGTAATAATTACAAGTATATTAATGAATTTTTGCTATAAATATATAATCAATTTTAATAATTACAGGTATATAATTTATTCCCATTATAATGCATCACAACTCACCTAATATATTGATAGTATCCTTAACACTGTCATCTATTAATATATTTATTTTTTTTAGATAACAGCACATAATATTTATAGAAAACACATTAAAAATAATATTTCATGTTATATAAATATGAAATATGTTATTTATACATTATTTTAATATGAAACAACAAGAGAGAGAAACTGCTTATAAACTACTTCCAAGAATTAGGTAATAAAATAGAATATTAAAATAATTTTTAATAGCAGTTAATAATAATAAGCAGTCAATGTCATGTGAAATGTTTCATTAAATAATATATAAGATAACATTCCTAGAACAACTTAATATTTTTACAATCAAGTATTAAATATCATACAGATTTAATCTTTTATATTGCATAAGAGGACTTTTTAATCCTAATATAATAAATTAACATATTTATGTTGAACTATAAATTTTTAGGGACTAAAAAATAATAATCATCAAAATATCATGTAAAATTTTACTTCAGAAACTATTTTATTATTAAACCATTATTCAATTTTGCAAAAGTTTTTTTTTGATCTGTGATTCAGAGTAAAAATTAAAACTATTATTATATTAAATAAAATAATTAATATTTAGATTGTTAAGATTAAAGATATGGTGATATTTAAAAACATTTTATAACTCTTCTAAAAAATTATCAAAAGAAAATTTAATAATAGTATTCTATTATAATGCAATATTCTACATATATTTTTTCACTAAAACATTCTTTAATTTTGTGTTCAAAATTCATTTTATTACATGTATCATGATCAATAACTAATTAGCTTTTCTGATTCATGCTTATGTTTGGGTAATTTTTATAAGTTGAATTTTAAGAACAATATTGTGATATTGTAATTGTCATTAAAATTCTCCAAACCATACATAATTGAAGAATATTGATTCCAAATTATTTCAATATACTTAGAGATAACTGTTCTATTTAGTGGCAAATTAAAAATTATATTGGATGCCAGTGTCAAATATTCTGCAGTATATAGGAGAAAATAAACACAAAACTAAGTAGCAGAAACATGTATTTTCTCCTATTTACATATTGATGAAAAGCAGTTCTATATATTGCATCCTGATTCTGCAGTATATTAAAATAGTACAGTTTGGAACATTATAATTTTTTATAATGCCAACAACTGCATGTAACAATTGTTAGCTTAGGCCGCGTGGAAACGCTTCGGCTTTCCACTCTGGAGGACCTGGGTTCGAGTCTCGGGTCCCACCCCTTGAAAATATTTATTATGGGGTCCGGGCCTGGCCCGTCGATCCCCATCCTCCACAATCCGGCTGACCCCTCCGCAGGGGTGGGCAGCCTGTGGAAGGGCTTGTTTCACCCCGCCACTTAGTATTCTTCCTGAATGGAAAGTGGCATCATCTGTTAACAAAAAAAAAAAAAATGGCACTGCAAAGTGTTCCTAGTCTTGTATGTCCTTTGGTGTTACTTACTTTGCTTACCTCATGCTGATTCTGTTTCTTTGTTTTTAGATAAAATAATAAATATAAAAATATATTTGTTATTTTATGTCAGTGATTGTTATTGTAATTATTGAATTTTTATTACATTATCAGTTAATTTTTATCAGTAAAATTTCTTGGTTTTGAAGTGATTATACTAAGAGATATGTACTGTACTTATACTCTTCTCTAGTTCAGGAGTCTCCAAACTGCGGCCCCTGATATGATTTTATCCAGCCTGCCAACTGGAATAATTTTCCAATAAGAATTTGCAAAAAAACACAGGGTGTTGATATATTTCAAATGCATTAATTAAAATTGGGTTCAAAATATATTCTTGAATAGCAAAAAGTAACTGTAATCCAAGTTACAATCTTTCTGACTGTTAAAGGTCGGTTAAAATGGACTGTTAAAAGTTGGTTAAAAAAACTTTAAAAGAATTCAAAATGAAATAAAAAAGTTATTCCTTATATCTGCTTTGTTATTGTATTGGTTTATCTGCTTTCAATAAAACTCATATATCTAATTCTAGAGTTTTTTTTTTTTGCTATGGCTGCAGAACAATGCTGAAGTACCCAATGTGGGCCCTCATAGCAAAAAGTTTGGAGACCCCTGTTCTAGTTAATAAATAATATAGTTAATTATGATTCATATTTAAATAGAGAAAAAAAAGAGTAGTAATCTATTGAGATAGAAAATCATGAATGGACAAAAATTATAAATTAAATAACATTATAAATAATTTCTGATTGGCCATGTGTACATCCATTTTGTTCAGCATATCATTATAGATTTTAAACATAATTTTTCTGCAATTATCTTATTTAAACATTTTTATACTAAACAAATATGGTAAACTTTTTATTGTTAATTGTATATCACTCAAAATTAATCAATTATTAGAAATTTATCTTCATAAGAAAAGCATAACAGTAATTCTAAGGAAAGCTCTTTTTCTAAGGATTCATGTAAAGCATTCAATGAATATAATCTTTTTATTTTAAGATAATACTTGGTTTTCATTATTTTGAAACAAAATTATTAAATTTTAATATTGAAATATTAAAAATTTTTAAATATAAGAAAGAAACAATACCTGCAACATATCATCTTTATTTTGCCATTTGCTGTCTTTATCTACTTTAAATAAATTTATGATTGCTTGGTATTGATTTTCAGCAGCAACAAAACTCTTAAAAAAGAATATTTTATTAAAATGCAAAAAGCTAACATCAGAATTAAAGAAAATAAATGTGGTGATAGTTACTCCTGGAAGTGTAATTTGATTTTTTTCATTTTTCATTACAATAACTTCCAGACCTTTTCCACCAGCAATGGACATCTTTGATTTTTGCCACCTATAAAATATATTTTGTTTATTTTTATTATTAAAATAAATTATTTTATAATAAAGAAAATAACTTATTCATAAATAGATTTGTGTTAATGTGATTAAGTATTGATAAAATGTTTTTAATAAATTAAACAATTATTTTATAACTTTTTTTAGAAAATCATTTTTAACACTGCATTTATGAAAAGAAATATGATTCTGATTTGAAAATAAAATACTATTTTTATTACAAAGTATTATTATTTTACAATTTCAGTGAATTTGTTTATTTTGATATGAACAATGATAAATTGTCATCTGCCAAATTTCAATTTCTCAACAGACTAATGAGGACTGACCCAGCCAAAATGCATCATCATCATCATCATCATCATCAGAGAAGCTGAGCAAAAAAATGTGAAATTAAACTTTTTTAAATCTTATTTTGTGGTATCATCAACTTTTCCTTTTACCACTTTCTTTGTAATTTACTACTCCAATTGCTTAAAAGTTTAAAGCATTTTCCCAACAAATCCTTTATCAATAGCATTCAGTTTCTCCTACAAATTTACTATTGTTCATAAAAAAATCACATTTAAATAAATTAAGACATTGGGAATTTGTTTAAATTTATATATGGTGTCAGCCAAAATGAAGGGATTCTTCATAATAAATAAACATAAATATCAATTGCTATTTTCTGATCTGACTTCTAAATAACAAATTAATCCAAGATTAAAAGTTTTGTGATGTCAGATTGCCATTTGATTGGTAAGATGAATTAAATAATCCATTTTTTTTATTAACTTTGGTTAAAAACAAAAAACTCTTCTATAATTTAACAAAAACTAATGATCAAAATAGGAAGTAACACTAATATATTATGATTTTTTAAAAAAATTGCATATAAAGGTAGTCCTCTACTTATAAAGGGATTGTTTTCATAATCACATCATAAGTAGAAAATGATCCACAAACTTAAATAATTTTAGTATAATAATAGACATAGAGAGATCCTTTGAGGATAAAATAATCCGGAATTGAACTTGGACTCAAGATGTAAACAAACTATTTTACAAACTATTTAGTTGGTCTCAAAAAGTCCCTAAGGTTAATTAATGCCATTCCCACTTATGAACTTTTGATTTTAAAAACATTTTTGGGGGTCTGTAAGAATTCATAAAATTGAGAGTCCACTGTATTAATAAAATTAATTTGCAATTTTTACAAATAGGCATTCAAACAGATAATGTGAAAAAAACAGTTTTAATTTTACTGACCTTGTTATTATAATATAAATATAATGATTGGGACCCCAACGTGGAAGAGCACCTTTTCCTCTAATTCCACATCTTCCCATTGGATTTCTAAATGAAAATTTTTATTATTCATATTATTAAAAAACATTAATCCTTATAAAATTCTGAATATTTAAAACTTACTGAGGCAAATTTTCACTATCAAGTTTATAAGTTAATGATATGCCATCTGAATCAACCATCCATGATTTCCTATTAGTGTATATTCCAGCTACATTGACAGCAACTGTATTCCATTGTAAAACAGGTAATGGTTGATCTTTCTTGTCTCCTTCATAAATTCTATAAAATGATTTAAAAATACTTTATTAATTTAAATCAAAGTTAATTGAATTGTACAAATACTTTTATTTACAGAAGTATATCCTCATCCACATAAGATTGCATTTCAATAGGAAAGTCAGAGATTGGCTTAGTATATGCTATTGGATCATAATCAGTCCACATGACTTCCCAAGGCACATATTTGTCTGGAACAGGAAATCTTTGAATTCTTGTACCTGGATAAGGAGAGTGTCTAGACAAAATCTGTATTCCTGGGCCTACATGATCTGAAAGAAAATTGTTGCTTTATACATTATTAAAAATACAGTAAATATAGTAATTGGAAAATACTTTATAAGCAGAATCAAATTTTAGACTAAATTATTTTTTCTATTTTAACTTAGTTTCAGCAAGTAGTGATCTGTCAATATTAGTTTTAATTGCCACTAAAATTTAAAACTAGTTTCAAATATGGCAAACTAGTATTGATTAAAGATGAAATAGACAAAAAATAATTATCTTTTAATTAGTTTTTGAAAAACTAATTGGGGAAAAAATATAGTTATGCTTATTTCAAGTTGTCACATAGTTCTTAACTAAAAATTGCATTATCAAAAATTTCTATAATCTAATTTTGCAAAAGCTAAATAAAATATAATTAGTTTTATATAAAAATGAATACTAGGAAAAAAAATATTTTAATGTAATGATGAAAAATATCAAAATACAGGTAATTCCTACATAACACAGTACTTCTGCAACTCTATTTCATTCTAACATAGTTAAAAATTATGGCAATCCTTGCATAACATTGTGCTATATTATTTTCAAGTAAAGATGGTCTTCCTTATATGGTAAAGAGCTTATGGATTGTAAAGGTCAATTCATGTAATAGAATAGTGAGTTTCTGTTTTGTTCATTCAATAACAGTTTATTTTTTACCATCACTAATAATTTGAAATGTTTGTTATCTTTTAAAAATTTCCAAATTAATATTTTAAATTTCATAGTTATGCTATTAAATATTAAATTAAATCTCTAATTGCTAAAAATTAAATAAATATAGCAAATGACATCATCATCCTTTAGTATTTAGCAGTAATGGTTGATACCACAGTTGTTTGTAAGCAAGGAGAAACATTGTGCAGTCAAGCTAGAAATGTTATTTTAAATGTATATAAGTACTTTGGAAGGCAGAAATCTATGTGATGTTCGGAGGACAAGGAGGATGGGCCATACTCTCCAGATAAACAAGCTAGAAGAAGAAGAAATTTATGCAAAGTGACATCTTCAATGAAACTTAACTCACTACTAGTGTTTCTGTATCGACAATTAAAAGAATTGTGTAATTGAATTTGGTGCAGTCTAACTGAACGTTTATTATAAAAGAATTGTAACTGAAGGAAGCAAAACAATAGATGATGATCTGAAAATAGTAAACATGCCAGTTAAATTGTCAAAATCTGTTGGAGATGCACCTTTCTTGGCTTGATCGTGCTATAGCAAAGTCCTTTTAAAGAATAACAGTTCTTTTCAAAATTTAAATGAACAATTCTTTTTTAGGACTAAAGCATTTGATAAAGAGTAGCCAAACCATGGAGCCAATGGGCCAATCTTATAATAAAGATCGGAAGAGCGTTAAGAGTAGCCAAACCATGGAGCCATTGGGCCAAACTTATAATAAAAACATCAAAAAATTAAAGAAATAAAATTAATTATAAAGATTAAAATATTTTAATCTAATTATTATGTTTTTAAATCAAAAATAGTAATAAATTCTCTATTGCCATCCATTTTACATCATATCACCTATAATTAACCCTAACTGAAAAAAACTCATCGATCATCAAATTTGGCCTTGAAAGTTCTTCTTTAGTTGAAAGGACTACAGAATACTTTGCATAGTGTGGCTTCATTTAGTTTGGGATTCATTATAGTGTGTTTATAATTTTTTACTCTAAGGATTTAATTAATCCAAAATGATTCACTATAATGCAGTAGTATGTTTATTACTGACTACCTAATATGAGAGAATTTTTAAAAATATTAATAAATACTAATCACAACACATTTATATGAACAATTGTATTAAATGCATTGAAAAAGAGATAGATTATATGAAAAATATTGATTTTAAAGTTTTGTATTGAGATTATATTAATTTTAATAAATAAACAGAAAGTTCCCAACTTTTATGAGCTGATTCATTCTTGAAGTGTACTCATGAAGTAAGAATAAACCAAGAGTCACTTTCTCATAGATATAATATAAAAATCAGGAGTTCCATTCTCAAGAAAGAAATTTAATTGCAATAAAATTAAGTAAAGGTCAACAAAATCAATAATATATGATTAAACAATGATTTATTTATCTAAATAAATGAAAGTGTAACCTTTAAAATCAAGCAAATTATGATAATAAAGTAATTATTTATGCTATACGAATATTAAGGAATTTTTATTCTTTTCCATCTTCATCAACAAATGATTAAATGAAAATGAGCTTTATCAATGAATAATGCCTTAGGAACAACTCAGGAATGAAAGTTATTTAAATAATTTGCCAGTGAAACAATCAGTTTTAGTACACATTACTTTTGATTCTTTTTCTTCCATTTTGATTTTTTTGATATTGTAGCAGATCTGCTACAAACAGAGTTGTACTGTATTGTAAAGTAGATATAGAGTATACTGTATTGTAACTATGTATATGGTTTTAAATGCCTTTTTATGAATGTCTAGCATTCATTTATTGCAATTTATGTTTGTACTTTTGACTTTTTTGATATTTCATATTTTAAAACTTCATAAACTAAGGAATTCATAAACTGGGAACTTCTTATAGTATATTATGAACAGTGGCATAGCTGACGGTCAGCAGACCCAGCAACATGGGGGGCCTCTGAGCTTCATGAGGCCACAACTCACCCTGAAGAAAAAATATATCATAATATATCCATTAGTGACCTTTTTAAATACTTGATAAAAAATCATTCATCTTTTTTGAGTAACATCCCCAATGTAATTATAGCTATAAAATTATACTTGACATTATCTGTTACTGTAGCCTTGGCAGAACGATCTTTTTCTAAACTAAAAATAATTAAAAATTATTTATGTAGCACAATGATGCAAGTGCGATTAGCAGGTTTAGCTATGTTATCCATAGGATGCGGCAGAGCTAAAAAACTTAATATCAATCTAGTCATAGAAGAATTTGCAAATAAAAAGCCAAATGTTTGGAACAATTTCATAACAGCATGCAAACTTAAATATCTTCTGATGTATTTAATTGTTGTTTAATTTGTCCAAATTAAATTACGTTCATTTTAAATCAATGTAGATCTGTTTAAAAGTTTTACAATTTGTATATATAATAAAATTATTTTCACCTGTATAAAGTTTCACATATTAACCTTATTATAAATTACTTTGTGTTAGGCTTTTTTACAATCAACATCCTTATAAATAAATGTTGACACCCAGAGTTACAGGGTTTTGATCCTTTACGTTTAAGCAAATCATTTTTACGCTAACATTTATTATAAATGTACATTGACGCCCTGCGTTACAGAGTTTAGATAGCATTTGAAATAAATAATATTGATAAATTAAAAAGAGGGGCCCCATCGACATTTTTGCGAGGGGCCTCTCAGTTTTCAGCTACGCTGTTGACTGTGGATACTTTTTGATTCATCCTTATATGAGAAGCAAATACAAGTAGTCCTTGACTAATGGCCACTCATATTTATGATGATGGTGTAATCAATAAATTCTGTAATTGGTCAATGCAATTCACATGGATTTGAGTCCATGATCAATGGTCTGATATATGGAAAGTATATTTTTTGGTATCTGATTCTTATATTTTTTTGTTCATTAAGTTTATTATGATAAAGTGGAAATATAATAATCAATTTTGGTAATGGGTAGTTATGTAATGTTATGATTATATGGGTATAATCCATATAATCATAACATGGATTTTTGACTTCCAATCAATTTTACTTATTATGTTACCTCAAGATTTGAAGTGAACTCATCATAAGTCAGGATTACATATACTATATATCATTGGAGCAAAACAAAGATATTTTTAATTTTGTTGCCATTATTATTTATAATCTTATATGAAATTTATTTAAAAACAATGAGCAATCAATAATAATGATAAAAAATTCCAAATAATTTGATAAACATTTCTTTTAGAAAAGATGGAAAGATATGTGATAAAATACCAACAAAGGTAATTAAATTTTATTATAAAAATGATTAATGAAGATAAAATTTTGTTGTCTATCTTAATTATCCTCCTCTTTATGTGATTATTTTGATGTGTTAAAAATATACAAATAAAATAATTACCTTCATGCTTTTCTGCTATATGTTTTATGGATTCCAAATACACTTGTGTTAAACGAACTGAATGCTCTAATTCTCTGATTCTGCCTTTCAGTTGTTTCATGATTTTCTTCTGATATTCAACATCTTCACTCACATTCATTATACTAAAAAAGTTTTTAAATTAATAAAGTACATAACAGAATCTAATTAAGCTGAAATTTAATTAATTAATTATTCTGATAAGTTGTCTAAATCATTATATATGCTTCTTGGAAAATAAATCTCAATTACCATGTTAACCTAATTGGTTAACATGGTAACTGAGATTGTGACATTATCCTGAGGTTCTCAGTTCAATCCTAGATCATGGCAAATATTTATTTTGGGAAATTTGTTAAAAATTAAAATTCAGTTATTGAGTAATAAATAGTGCCACCTTGGTGTAAATTTAAATGATTAATTATTAATTCAGCAAATAATGGCACCATATAGACTCAATTTAAAAATTATTATTAATTATAGTTTAATTCTAACTTATTCCACTAGGATCGTTTGGCTTAGAATATTTGGTTTATTAATAAAAAAATTATTATATCTATAATAAATGAAATTGCTGATTACATTTTATACTTTTGCTAATTACTGTACTCCAGTAACACAACTTTTCATTTTTAAACATCTTTTCCTGAATTATTCAGATTATTTAAAGAGCCTTTTGAAAATTATTTAATATTTTATTGAATATTATTTAAATAATTTTAAATGTACTATTTACAAATGTTGAACAATGTTACAACAACATTTACAATATTTGAAAGAAAAAAGAATTACAGAATTAAAATCTTAATAAAATAAAGAATAAACATACAATTAAAAGTCAATACAAATACATATATTGTAAAAGAAGGTCTCTTAACAATATTAAACAAATACAGGAAATATATATTAAAGACTTAATTTGTCCAAAGACACCTCAAGTAGATCTTTTCCATCCTAAAAGCATTTATATTAGTTAAATATATAAATTTAATTAACAAACATTTAATAACATATTAAAACATTAATGCTAATAGAAAAGATCAATATATCAGAAAACAAAAGCACTAATTAGTAGAAAAATTTATTTCTTAAGAAACATTTTTGACCTACTCTTCAGGTCACCTCTAGGGGCAGACCATTAACTTTGGGAGCCCTGGACTAACACTGTTTGGGGCCTACCCAATTAACCCAAATTAACTTAATAGAGAGACCTATGCTAAGATAACACGCTTTAGAGAAGCTAGACTTGCATTCCCATTTTGACATTACCACATTATTTGTATAATTGACAAATGACAAAGTATATTTTGATTTTACTGACTACTGCCAGAGCTGATAGAAGACAAAGCCATATTTACTATTTACTGTCATTTAAAACATTGATATTTGATATTTTATTCAAATTCAACAGTGTTGCAAACCAATAATTTAAACTTTATCTAGATATGAAAAAATTTTGTATAACTTATTTTTTCCAAAATTTTTAATTTAAATTGTTTTTATTTTTTTGATCGCAAAGCAGTCCCTTTGATTGAACTTTTGACTGAATGGGGCCCTGGGCTGCAGTCCATAAAGATCATATTTAAATTCACCCCTGGTCACCTCAGCTGTTTTATAGCTGAGGATGATCTTAGTAGTAAGTTGAAAAAAATTTCTGAAGAAATAGAATTTTTCTTCCGATTAGTTGTTGTTTTTATTCTGGAATTTATATTAATTTTGCATCAGGAAAATTCTAGAAATATAAATAATGAAATAAATTCTACACCTATAGCTACACTGTACTTTCTCATAAATCATTATAAAATTTGTTTTGAAAACAATTTTACTAAATACCCAAGATTTAAAAATATATAAAAAGATTAGCTTTAAAATATGTTATATTTGTTATAAATTTGTGAAGAAATGGACTGAAAATTGTGCTATATTAAACTATTTTTTATATCTTAATTTTTATTATTTTTAATAATATATTTATTTATTACATTAGAATGCTGAAGATGGAGTAATTCTGAAAACATTGTTTGTTTTGGCTTTTAGTGAATAAAATGTCTGTTTTACATTTAATTTTATTGTTGTTAAAGTACTGAATTAAATTTTCAGGAAGTATTGAACTTTTAAAAAAGGGGGAAAAATAGAATTTATCAATACTATGAAATTTGAATATAAATATGTTTTACACCAGAAAAATATTTATATTCAAATTTAAAAGTTATAATGAAAAAACATAATATGAAAATTAAAGTCAAAACTGAACAAAGAAAAGAATTAATTAAACATAAATGATTCATTTTTTTATATAAAAAGTATAAGAATTTTATTTCCAAAGGTAATTCAGAATTAAAATTTCACTTACACTTCCAATTGTTTACTCAATTTATCCTGCTCCTTTTCTTCTTCCTTACTAAGATAATCTTGAGCTAATTGCCTCCAATAGTTATAATCTTTCTCAGGAAAAGAACTTTTATCTTCTACTCCTACATATTTTGAATCCTGCAGATATTTATAAAATTTTTTAAAATTATATAAATATTTTAAAAGCAGGATATAATTATGATAATTATTTTATTACATTAAACAGCTCACCACTTGATCTTGTTTTCTACAAAATGCACATGTAATACATTTAATTATCCATTGAACTGCTATGTATAAATAACCAATAACACATAAGGGAGGTGGCAAACAAGAACGATTTGCAAAATCTACCACAAGTTGGTAACGTTGAAATTTCCAAATTGCATCTGTTTCCAATTGGAGTTTAGATGCAGTGGCACTGAAAATTTCAAAAATGTTCTTTATTAAAGAATCATGAATTTAAACTAAATTGGAATTAATAATTTCAACTAAAACAAACCTAAAAAGTGCATATAGCAAAGTAAGTAAAATTAATTTAAGAAGAACAAAATATTGAATAGAAAATATATACGGCCATAATCCATCATTTGGACACTGTATATCTTTATCTGAAATTAAAATGTATAAATTCAATTAAAAATAATAAATAAAAATAAAAGTTTTTATATAGACACTATAAAACTTTTAATATATTAATTCATTTAGAGATTTCTTTTCTTAATATATATGAAATTAAAATTCTAATTAAAAGATAATTAATAGATTAGCATAAAAAGTCAGTAATATTGAACATTCTTACATAATTTAAAATCAATTAAAAATTTTGTAAGAATTAACTTTGTATTTAGATAGTGTATAATAAAGTTTTTGTAGATTTGCCTTTTCTATTATTATACTTTTTTATTGCAATAGTTTAGACAATACCAAATATCAATATATAAAATTAATCTATAAAATCTTAAAACATAACACAAGCAATCATGGTTTTAGATATGCATTTCAGCCAATAACATCCTCTTCAGTTTCATTTCCATATTAGTTTGCATTCTTTACAAAAATTTATTTTACAAGAAAACAAAAAATTTTACAAATTTTTGTAGAGAATATAAGCTAACATAGAATTAAGACTGAAGAGAACATTATTGGCCAAAATGCATAACTAAGAACATTTGGTATTTTCTAAATTGTGATAAAAAAGCATAATAATAAAAAAAGGAAATCTACAAAGAAAAGAGCCTAAAAGAACTTTGTTAAAATGTTTTGTATTTATTTACATCAATCTTCGAAATTCAGGTCAGAAAATTAGGTTAGAACATTAGACATTTGAATATCAAATAGTTTCCTGACTTAACATTTAAAATTAAATATTTAAACAATTTGTTTTTCATTATTAGCCCATTCAAAAACAATTGTAATGTAAAAAAAAAATCTGTCAATTACCTGTAACAAAAAGTATCATTAGAGATTATTATTTCACAGTTCTACTGCTTATAAATTAACAGAAATAATTCAACAAGCAGTTTAAAAGGAATATTAAAATTTATTATTAGTAAATATACAGTTACTAACAATATCTTTGAAATGTATATGCGAGATGAATTTTCATCTTATATGCTCATTATTCCATTCTTGGTGGGGTTATACAGAATCAAACTAAATTATTTTCTCTTTCAACTCTCTTTTATCTGAACAAGCATACATTGGCCTTTGTAGAACTAAATGTTTTGCAAAAGTAGGAAGCTGTTTAAATTCTAATAAAGTGATTTGGCTTGATAAATTAGATTAAATAAAATCAATTCTTAATATAATTTTATATAATTTAATTTGAAATTCAATAATTAGAATTTGTAATAAGTTTTTGCTATTATTATTTAATATTATTTTATTTATTAATTTTCAAACATTTTAAATGTTTGAAAATTTGGAATATATGTTCTTAAGGAATTATGTTGATGATGATGATTTAAATATGATTGAAAAGACTAATATTATTATAAATATGTTTTTTTTTTTGCCTTTTTTTGAACTGTTTGCATTTTAGTTTATATTTAAAGGCAAGCTATTGGATATTGATTAAATGCTGGACTAGTGATGGATAGATAACTCATTAAATACATATTCACTTCTTTCAAGCTATATTAAGCAGAAGAGACTTTTGTGTTCCATGAACAATACAAACTAAATAGAGTTTATCCAAACTGAATAAAATTTATCTTTGAACAATCCAAACTGATTAAAATTCAATCTTCAGAATTTCATTTCCAGTCAATAGCAAAAGAATTCTGTCTGAAACAACAGAAGATGCTTTACATTTTCAGTTTTAGATACAAAGAAGGAGAGTTTTTAGGTTTAAAGTTGTTTTACAAATGAAAGAAAGTATGTTTACTCCAAATAAACTCATACATGCACAAAGATTTTTTGATAGAACTAAATACCAAGTTAATATAAAGAAATTGTGCCTAAAGAATAGATATATTAAAAAACTAAAATTGGTATTCAGTAAGCAACTAAGTACTGCATCACTAAAGTAATAATTTATCAAGTCACTTTATTGGAAGATATAGAATTTCTTAAATTTGCAAAATAATTAGTTCTATAATGAGTGATATATGCTTGTCCAGATAAAAGAAGGTTGAAAGAGAAAGTGATTGAGTTGGAATCTGACAACAAGCACATAAGATGAAAATTCATTTTGCATACACAATCTCAAAGAACAATACTTGATTTAATGAATCAAGAACTTGTGTAAAAAGAAAGAAAATGAATTATCAACCAAAATTTGATTTGTACTAGAAAGGAAATCCAGAAAGATTGTAGTTTGTATAAAAATAGATATATTAGTCTACTTCAGCAGTATATAATTCCACAGAAGCTATAGAACTTATCAGTGATCCCTCTGAAACTTTAGTTAAAAAAATATATAATTTATTACATAAGTCAATGTTTCAAGAATGTTTTAAGTTTAGAAGAATGCCTAATCCAACTTGTCCACAGTTATATGTATACATGAAGTGTCACAAGCCTCCAGTTGAAATTAGACCTATAGTAGATAAAACAAGATCTCTGTTATGCCTCTTGAAAAGAAAAATGACTTTCTGGAGTAATCAAAAGTTAAAAGGCTATCAATACACTATTATATCTGAACTATTATTATATAAATTGCATAATACTGACCTTTTCCTCATGAAAAAAAATGACAGTTTTAGATTATAAACAATTATTTTTTTCTATTTACATAGTTCTTGTAATCTTGATTCAATATTATTTCTTATTGGATAATATTCAGAATTCTGACCATTGTGATAAACTGTTAAGAGATATTTACTTCTCATTTTTTAGTTTTAATAATAAATTTTGCAAATAGACCCAATGCATTCCATTAGGTAATCTAATTTCAGGAATGATAACAATATTAGTATTAAGATTTATGGAAGAGAAAGTTTTAAGTAATTTTTTAAGTACATAAAAATATTTTACTGCTATGTGGATGATATATGCTTAGCACAGAAAGATAAGACATATATTCTGATTAAATTGAAGCTTTTAATGACACATCAGTGGGCCTTAGGCTGGTACCAAACAAGTCGACCAAACTGACGACGACACAATGTAAAAATGTATTCAATTGGTTGCTAGCATTTGCAAACTTGTTGTTGACAAGCTACTCTATCGCTTGTCAACATGTTTGCAAATGAGTCAAAGAAATAAACATTGAAGCTTGTGACATATATAATAAGATCCAATCAGTATTTACTACCTCATTTTGAGTTTCAACATCATCCATTACTTTGATTTTCTTATGCATACTTCATCTGAACTGAGCATATCTATTGCCCAAAATATCCAACTTGGTGAATACAGCTTTGTCACTGAACACACCCCATAAGATAATCTAGCAAATATTGGTATTATAAGAAAATAAGTTATAGAAAAGAAATATACTTTTTTAAATGAAGAATAGAAAGAACAGCAGATTGTAAATTGACATATGCTAAAACAATGTTTGTGGCATTAGATAACAAGAGAGAGATGCATATATAGAATAACAGTGACTTATTGTCAGATATGTATTAGGTTTCCATGTATAATAACAATTTATAAGAGACATGAACAGTATATAAGGAAAACAGACATAACATAAAACAGTGTCTTAAGGAACATAAATGTGATTATGCAACCAGAAGTTTGATTACTATACTAACAAAAAGAGTTTTTGAGCATGACAACCATAGAGTGAGAAGTAGGAATAGTTAAAATGTGCAGTAATCTAGAACAAGGAAAGATACCTGAAATTATTGAGGTACTTAAAAAAAAGAAATAAAAGATGTGTTAATAATTAATGACACTACACCAACAGAAATACAGTGAAACCTGTCTAAGTTGGACACATTTGGTTCCTTCAAAATGTGTTCAAGTTAGAGGTGTCCAACATAGAGAGATTCATAAAATCAAAATTTTTTCTAAAAGATGTCCAACATAGAGAGATTCATAAAATCAAAATTTTTTCTAAACATACGCCAACATAGAGAGATTCATAAAATCAAAATTTTTTCTAAACATACTAATACTAAATTTTCATATCAATGCAAAACCTTTATTCAATTCAAATTGGAATTAAATGAAATTCAAAAATGTCGAATACAAACTATAGTCTAACAATGGTTTCAACATGAGAACTATTTATTTGAAAAGAAGTTTGTATAGAGCCTTTTTTATATTTAATTTACACTTTATCCACACATTTTCAATTTTATTTATTTTTGCTTTTTCTTATGAAATAATTTCTTATTTGTCCTTTATTTTCTCCAAAAAAAATGGTCACTGTATATATACATTATCAAGTCATGTATGTCCTATGCATATATATATATTGAACAAAATGATGCACAAGTTAGTTAAATGATTGTCATAATACTTTCAACAAAGAATAGTAAATCAGATTTACCATGTACAGTAAGTTCTTGTTTAAACATTAGGATTAGGTTCCTAAAAATAGTGATTTAACTGAATTGCTGTGAAGTGAAATCAAAATCGCTATTGTTTTAGCATATAATTTTCCAAGAGGTGGATTCCTAATTCAATCCCAGGTCCTCTAATTGGAAAGCCAAATCAATTCCATCTAGTCAGTTTGGTTGAATGTTCTGTATAGATTAATTAATAGTTCTTAATTAATATATTGTTCATAGACAATATTATATACATTAGTTAGTGCTCATATAAAATCTGGTTACTTGTTTTCTATAATTTTAAGTTTCCATCTTATTTTCTCTCTCTTGTGAAAGAAAATGTTAAGAAAATAGGATTTTGTTGTGTTTCATTGCTTTAAAATTTTTAGTTTTTTAGTTATCATATATATCTATAAACTGATTCATATATAAGCCAACTCCTTATTTTTCAAGTGTTAGAAAAATGTGACATTTATTTAAATAAATCTTTAATTTGTTTTATAATTTAAAATTTTCCAAATATTATTGAAATAAATCACTATTGAAATAAATATATAATCAAATAAAAATTTCAATTAAAAATAAAATAAATCCATTTTGACAAAATGTTGATGTTTCTCTTGTCAGACTTGACTTAAAACCTCTTTTATTATTGAACATTATGAAATATTGTTGTCCTAGTTGTTAAAAATCATTTTTCAAATCACATAACCAGGCTAAAAGTAGCTTTTCTGTCAGATGTTTGCTTATTACCATTGTACTTTCACTACAATGTATTGTTTCACTAGACTCCTTTATAATTCTTTCTTTTTGATTGCTAAATGACTTTAACATATATAATGGGAGAAAACAAACATGTTAAAATATGTAGCAGTCAAAAAGAAGGAATTATAAGGGAGTCTATTGAAATAATATGGCATAGCAAATGTATGAAGATATATACCCTTCAAATGTCACACGATTCATGGGATAGTCCTACATTTCCTGAAGCAAATGTCATGCTTTTAGGCCTTTTTATTTTGTTATTGTCAATAAATCTGATGAAATATTTATTAAACATTATACTTATACTGTTTAACATTGATGTTGGTAGTCACCACATTCACCAGTTAACGCTGAATGGCACGAGAATAGAAACCAATGAACTTCGATAGCTGCTTGGATAGCTCTAGTGATGTGTGTGCCATCTGGCAGGGAATGAAATGGCTACGGAGAAAGAAAAGTCTAAAGCAGTGGTTCTCAAACTATGGGTCGTGAAGCGAAATGCTGGGGTTGCAAAAATTAAATTCAAACACTTGAATTTCAGTTTATATGTAATTTCACAAATGTCCAAACATTTAACTTCCAATATTTAACGTATGACAACATATGTATTTTCAATGTAGTTGGCTGTTGTGTTCATCTTAATAAGTGTGTAAATGACTTATATACTTGTACGTTTATCTTAATTGCCCAATATTTAACGTATGACAACACATGAATTTTCAGTGTAGTTGGTTGATTGTGTTCATCTTAATAAGTGTGTTATAAATTTTCAGTGTAGTTGGTTGATTGTGTTCATCTTAATAAGTGTGTAAATATACTTGTACGTTTTATTTCATATTTAATACCTGGGGTCGCGAAAGTAATTGGCTGATTGTGTTCATCTTAATAAGTGTATAAATGATGTACTATATGTTTCATTTCATATTTAATACCTGGGGTTGCAAAAAATCTCATAATGAAAAATGGGGTCATGAATGAAAAAAGTTTGAGAAGTGCTGGTCTAAAGCATGTGCTCATAGGAAAACCAAATTTCATCTGAAATAGATCAAAGAGTTTCGATGTATTAGGAAGGACAGAAATAGTGAAAGCATGTGCTCATAGGAAAACTAAATTTCATCTGAAATAGATCAAAGAGTTTCGATGTATTAGGAAGGACAGAAATAGTGACTTTCATGCCTTTTTCATTATTTGCTGCAAAAATTTGTGATCGAGCACCAAGGAAAGAGGGACATTGAGTGCCATGTGACCTGGCCTGAATATGTAAAGAAACAGAAAGATATAGACAAGAGCAGATCTATCACAAAGGTTTTTCTATCATTAATAAAATCAAGAGACAGCTGGAGTGCACTGAACAATGAGATACTATCAAATATAGTGTGTGCAAAAATAAACAAATTTTTTAAAGAAGCATGTTTTAATATGCTTCTTTAGAAAATTGTCAGTGCATTGATAAAATGTAAGTCAGTTAAATGGATGTATAATAAAGTGAATACAAATTTGAAAAAATGAACATATATAAATTATATATCAAAAACGAAAAAATAAACGATTTGTCCAACAAATGACCTGTATGTCCAGCATTTTGACTTATTGTGTCCAGCAAAAGAAGTGTGAGACCTTGGAAGGTATAAAGATAATAAACAGCTAATAGAGAAGCTGTCTATGGTCTGGTTATGCATTATGGAAAATGATTTTTAACAGCTAAAATAATAGTATTTTATAATGTATGATAATGAAAGTGCTTTTAAGTTAAGTCAAAGAGTGAAGTATATCCTCAGTTAAAAAACATTTTTAAATTTCAACTTTTAAACATTAATGTCATTCTAGAATGAAATATTCAATGTCTAAATGAAAGCTTTTGTACAGATGGTTCTATATTGCTGTAGGCTGAAGATGGTTATGTATTAAGTGAAAATATTAGTTGTTAAAGACCTTGGAAGGTATAAAGATAATAAACAGCTAATAGAGAAGCTGTCTATGGTCTGGTTATGCATTATGGAAAATGATTTTTAACAGCTAAAATAATAGTATTTTATAATGTATGATAATGAAAGTGCTTTTAAGTTAAGTCAAAGATTGAAGTATATCCTCAGTTAAAAAACATTTTTAAATTTCAACTTTTAAACATTAATGTCATTCTAGAATGAAATATTCAATGTCTAAATGAAAGCTTGTAATTCTATATTGCTGTAGGCTGAAGATGGTTATGTATTAAGTGAAAATATTAGTTGTTAAAGTTTTTATTTGTACTGCTATTTGTAGTGCTAAGACTGAATTATTTTAAGCTAATTATAATAATAAAAATAATTATCATAAAAATGTTCAAAAATTTTTTCTTCAGCAGATCAATAGATAAGCTTTTGTACAGATGAACTACTACTATGGACACAATCCAAAAATGAAAGTTATTTATATATTGGTCTGATAGCAGACAGAATGCACTACTTCTGTTTCTTGGTTACCATTTCGATCTTTCTCATTTCTTAATAGATGATGAAGTGTCTACTACAAATAACTACATGTGCTTGAAATGCTGTATTTATCAATGCTTAGCATTTATTTTTACAATTAATGTTCATTTTTAGATACTTAATTCTTAAAAAAATCTTATGCTTGGGACTTTGTAAAGTAAGAACTTTTAAATGAGAACTATCTGTATTCCACTATTTGATTTACTGGCATTTCATTTTAAATTTGATAATTTTTGATATATTTTTTTAAACAGTTCTTCAAAATGAATCTTAGCTTAGAGGTCAAAACTGGTCTAATTCTGTTTAACTGCTCAATTATACTTGCCTTGTGCTTGCTAGATTTTTAATAAAAATCATCTTACTATACTATGATTAACTCTTAACTGATATCAATGTACCTGGACATAAGTTTGAGCTGTGTAATTTTGTATGATAATGGTCAATGAATTATTTACTCAGTTCAGAATTCAATAATTTGACAATTTTTTATAAGTTAAAAGTTCATGAAAATTGATCAAGTTTATATAAATTTGATTTCACAGCCCTGATTTGTATACTGCAGTGCAGTGTAAAACTTAATATAAACTTATAAAAATGTAAATCATAATATACACATTTAAGTCAATATTATGGTAAGTGTTACACTGCAGTGCAAATAAGTGTATACTAGTGTTACAACTGTAGTGCAAATAAGTGTACACTTACCATAGTGTACACTTATTGGTAAGTGAAACAGTGCAGTGCAGTGTTTCACTTATCATACTTAATTCTTATTTGTCCTTAATATATTTTAAGTACAGGAATACCTCGATTATCGTGGTTATTGTTGCATGTCGTTGATTCTGCCGACACCCATCACAACATGGTGGCCACCGCCAAGACACAACCTTCTCCCACCAAGGTATGTTTTAACAATCCTTACAGCTTAATCACAGCAACAGAAGAAATAGCACACAATTCTCAAAGAAAAAATATAAAATATATGTCGTTGATTCTGCCGACACCCATCACAACATGGCGGCCACCGCCAAGACACAACCTCCTCCCACCAAGGTATGTTTTAACAATCCTTACATCATCTCTCCTTTCAAAAATGGTGACTGGGGTTCCCAAAGACCCAGTCAGCATTTCACCAATGACTTCACTAAGTCAATACTTAATTTGCAGGCAATATCGTCCTGCTCTCCTTACTCCATCTTCACTTCAGACGCCATACTCCTTCGCACATTATCCAAACTCGGTTAAAATTTTATGATGATAGTTCTCAGGAAGAGCACTCAGTTCTTCTGCTAGGCCAAAGTTATTGACCTCTTGCATTCCTTCATGAATCTATAGGGAAACCAGCTTTTTTAAAACATTTCTGAATAGTTAATTGTGAAACTTCTTGTCATGCAACATAAATCTATCTCACTGCATCCAGAATAGTAAATGATCAACAACTCGCTTCTTTTTGCATCCAGAATAGTAAATGATCAGCAACTCGCTTCTTTTGGTCTGATGTCAGTTTATTTGATTTTCTTTTACCGCTTTTTAAGATCTCTAACGATTCTTTTGGTCTAATGTCAGTTTATTTGATTTCCTTTTACTGCTTTTTAAGTTCTCTAAGGAAAGCTTTGTGAGGAATTTCTCCTCGCAGGTTCTGAACTCCTACCCCCAAACCTTCCGGTATCCGTCGATCAAACGAAACTTTGATGTGGATTTTAGCCTCCCAGTCTTTCAGAAATGATGACAAGAACTCCATGTTCAACAAATAACTTTTTATTTTCTTTCCTAAAAGCCACAACTTACAAATTTGTACAAAAGCTGACTGTCAAGACAGGTCACCATCGACCAAACATAACAAGAAGGCGGTCCCTTGCCAAAAAAATGTTGGTACTTATACAGTACCCTCATTTACATTCAGTACGTTGGAGTAGCCAACTATCAAAAAAATACTATGTTATGTTATAAAATAATTTTACAAAAGTTAAATAATAATACATACTATTAATTAAATAAAATAAACAGTATGAATTGTATTAATGCAAGAAAATAAAACATTACAAATGCAAAATGTCGTTGATTCTGCCGACACCCATCACAACATGGTGGCCACCGCCAAGACACAACCTTCTCCCACCAAGGTATGTTTTAACAATCCTTACAGCTTAATCACAGCAACAGAAGAAATAGCACACAATTCTCAAAGAAAAAATATAAAATATAAACCAAGATCTATAAATACCAAAACTAGCTAATTATAGCCCAAATATTTTTAATTTTATTGCAATAAAGTATTCTGGCTCTAATTTGGCTAGTTTTTCGTTTGATTTTTCTCAATGCTCAGTGTTTGTATTTACAGTAATAAATAAACTATGGATTTATGTCATTAGTAACCATCTCAAGGCATGACTAATCAATGTTATAAGTTTTTATTTCACAAATTCCTTTGGATAATCTTCTAAACTTAAATAAAATTTAAGATTTTATTTCAACCAATAATCAAAAAGTGTCCATCTTATTACAAACAGTTGTTCAAGATACAAGATAGAGAGGTGTCCAGGATATACAGGTGTGGACATATAGTAAAATATAAGGCTTCTGTCCAGTTCCAGGAAAAGTTGTTCAACATAGAGAGGTGTCCAACTTGACAAGTTTTACTGTACCTTGATCATGGGAGTGATATATTAAGTCAGGTCTATTTATGAGAAGGAAAGTATTTTAAATTATATTTAAATGAATTATTATTATTATTATTATTATTACTGTATGAATATCCATGTTATACAGTAAACTTTATAATCTGAACAAAAATTTGAAGACACAACTCACCTGAATTAAATTATATATTAAAAACAATTTGATAATTTGGACACCAGACAAACTTTCAAAAATTTTTTCAATTATTTGCCACTCTTTAATCTGGACATCATTTTTAAAACAGTGATTACAAAATATTATAATGGCTGTAATCTTTTGTCAAAGCAGTTTTTGTCTTTTATCATTTTAAAAATGATAAAGTTTCTTTTTTTTTAATTACTTCCATCTCAAAATATACAGAAAAATCATTGCTATTAATTTTTCCTCTTTCTTTCTTTCTGTTTTAAAGCTGTGAATTTGTTAGCTTATTTCTAATTGAACCAGTGATAATTGTTACAAAGCTTTGCTTTAACAATAATGTTGCCAATTGAACAGATTTTATGCCAAACTGGGTTCAAATTTGGGTTCCATATCACAAATTTATTTGCAGATATCTGGAGGTTTGTCAGGCCAGGCCTTAATGAACTTGACACTCTCCTAACTGGTTTGATTCCTACAGAATGGGTTGGCCTATGGAGAGACTAAAATTGGTCCAGCAGCTTAGGAGATGCACAGTAGACCATAGAATTGTAGTGCTTGATCTCTGACAACTCCTTTCTTAACACTAATTAATACTAATCATGATGGAAAGGAAAAAAAGTTCTATTTAATGGAAATAATATTAGTAAAAAACATAACTAAGGATTTTCGATGATCTGGTATAGTAACTCATGGGAGATAATACAATGAGTTACCCATATCAGATCATAGACATGGGTGATACCAACCCTAGTGATGCTGCTGTATTTGCTGACATTTTTTAAAAGTTTAAAACATTTTGAACATTTGATTTATTTTAAACAAATACAGTACCATTATTTATTTGCTTGCAATGCAGAACTTTGTAGAGAATCCTATATAATTAAAATTTAATTTGAATTTGTTTAGTTTCTATGTAATGGCTATAGCCTATAATATGATCACTAAATTAGGAATAAATACCTAATAATTAGCTATCTGTTCCTAATTCTTATAAACCATCTACATGATCTATATGATCCATAAATTTTGGGCTAGATTTTATGATTGATTTGGCTACAAAAGCAAATGTATAAAAATTAAGGTTGCAGATGTATAAAAGTTTTTTTACATCCTCAACCCTATTTAGCAATGCCAATGACAGTCCTGGTGGACAGATTGGAAATCAAGCTTGAAAGAGTTAACTCTTCAAAAAAATTCTTCAAACCAAAAAAATTGCTCTTTAGACTGCATATATAATTATAATAAACAGATTTGTTTTTTAAAACTATCCTAACAAAAAGCCTTTTTTTTAAAATGTTCAATTTGCAAAGAGATTAAGACAGCAAAGCAAAGAGTGACTGGTATTTCTGGCATGCAATGCTAAAGAAAAGAAAGTGCCAGGGTTGCAGAGTTGGAGGATTTTGGGTGGAGTCAGAATCAGAGTTGCAATTGGAATTTGCCCAGAGTCAGGAGTCAGAGTCGGACTTTTTTTTAAAGATGGAGTCTGAGTTGGATCATTTGCCATCCGATTCTGCAATCCTGGGTTGCAGAATTGGAGGTTTTTGGATAGAGTTGGAGTCAGAGTCAAACCATACAAATTTTAGGGAGTCAGAATTGGATCATTTGCCATCTGACTCTGCAATCCTGAAAAGAGCAACCATTAATGATTGGGAATGTTGCAAAACCATGCTCCTTCAAGAAACTAAACTTTAAAAATGAACTTTTGTCTATGGACTATTCTTCAAATAAGAATACTTGGATGGCTGAAGATATTTTTAAGAAATGGATGTAAACTACTGACAAGAGATGGAAGTAAAGAATAAAAAAATTCTTATATTTTTAGATAACTGCTCATCTCTGAAAGTAATTATGTATGAATATTCACATATTAAGTTGATTTTCTTTCTATCAAGCACTATGTCAGTGTTACAACCACTTGATACTGGAATCATCAAATGTTTTTATAAAGTTCACTATTATTGGTTGTTATTGGTCTCATTAATTACAAATATTGAATAATCTCTTACACCACTTGAATTCAGTAAAGCAGTGACCATTTTGGATGTTATTCATTGGATTGAAGAACATGAAAACAAGTGACTGAGGTGACAATCCAAAATTGTTCAACATGTCAGATTTGAAGTCAACAAGGACTTTTCTCCTGAAAATGAAGTTAATATAGATCTCACGATAGCTTCAATTTTCCTTTCTGATGAGCAGATTACTTCAAAAGAATATTTAACTTTGGTTGCATGTCTAGAAACAGAAGAACCTGATGATGTTGTAAAATGTTTTGAGTCAGTACTTTCTAGAGCTAAAAATTTTATAACTGATAGTGAAGTAAAAATAATTGATGAAAATGATGAAGAGTGTGAGATAATTGAAGTGCCAACACTAATAGAAGCCAAAAGAGCTGCTGATGCTTTGAAAAAATTCATTTCTTTTTCAGAGTTAGATATTAATCTAATGACACCAGTATTTAAAATAAGTGGAATTTTAGATAATTGTATTACAGAGAAAAAATTTGCAAATCAAAAACAAACAAGTACTAATGATTTTTTTGAAATTTTATAAAAATATTTTATGAAAAAATTATCTTTTAAAATTTAAAATCTTAAATTCTTTTTAATACTGTATTGTAAGTATATTATTGCTAATACAGTAGTCTATAGCTTCTTCATAATCCAGACAATGTCCAGATTATTAAGTAGCATGCTATTTTCTGGATACTAAAATCCAAATAAATTTCTTTAGACCCAACAATGTCTGGATTATAGAGAGTTTACTTTATTGAACTTCTTAATATAATATTGTGTAATTTAATTTGAAATTCAACAATTAGAATTGTAATAAGTCTTTTTGATATTTTAAATGTTTGAAAGTTTGGAATATATGTTCTTAAAAAGTTATCTGATAATGATCTAAATATGATAAAAAATGTTTTGATATTATTGTAAATGTGTTTTTTGACTTTTTTGAGCAGTTTGCATCTTAGTTTATAGTTATAAAACAAGTTATTTGATGTGAATGTTCAAAAATAATAATAATCTATTTGTTTGTTTTATTATTTATTTCTCTACATCTGAAAGAGTTTTATGTAATTGATTACTCTTTACAGATTATTTAATTAGTTTCTATTATGATCTGTATACTGACGCTGTAGTTTATTTAAGACAATGAACTCAAAACAGTGATTTTTTTTAATTAGAATTATGCAAAGTTCTGCAAATAGAGCTTCAATGGATGTGATTAGTCCCCATTAAAGAATTTCTGTGTAACAAGTTTTTGATAACTTTATAAATGAAGCCATTGAAAAGTATTGACTATTTTTTAACTTATTAGTTATAATTTATTCATACTTTGAACATTGGTTTATTTTTAAATGCTTATTTATTAAAATTATAAAGTTTTTCAAAAACTTACATTTTCCAATATTTGAACAGGAAGAAGCATTATTTAAAATTTCTGCATCTCTACAAAAATCTCTACCTGAAATTTGAAAAGTTTCATATATTTTTGATTTAATAATAATAACAAACTCTTAAGAGTATTTACCTTGTAATTCATCAATTGGTGTTATAAAGAGAGAAAACCAAGCTCGATGAAATGCACGTCTGAATAATTCTGTATTAAGTGGATAATCTGGATATAAACTAGCTTGGATAACAATTCCCCCACTAATTATAACAAGCATAGTCATTCTCATGAAGTTTAAAAAATCTACAAGAACCTTTATAAATAAAAGTTTCTGTTAACATTTGTGTCGTTTGAAGCCTAAATATTAACAATTAGTTGAGAAAAATCTATTCAAAAGAATTACAGTTGTATATATATTATAATTGAATAATTCTATTATTCTATTTTATAAAACTAAGTATTAGTTTTAATGAAAACTGTCAGATTGATATTCAGTTAATTTTTACAACAAACTACAACATAAAGTTAGAAATACTGGAAGATAAGCAGCAATGAATCTATAATAAAAATATAACAGTCCAACAGATAATAATATCTTGCTATTATATGGCTATCCATAATCTGAAAGCAACAAATATTCACTACTTTTATAAGGAAGAAAAATAAAATTAAAAATCATTGCTACTTATTGATAATTATCTTAACATTATTGAAAAAATAAACAATTACTATTGAAATATGGATTATTATATACAGTGGTATCTTGGTATACATCCTTAATCCATTCCAGATCCTTGGACTTAAACCAAACAGAACATATACCAAATGAATTTTTTCCATAAGAAATAAAGGGAAAATGATTAATCTGAATAATCCTGAAAAAATCCTAATAATTTAGTTAAAAATTCTTGTTTGATTAATCTGTTCCTATGAAAAAAATATCCTATTGTTATTGGCATATTATACATTGATGAGTTTGTATAAAATAATTTACAACTGATTAATACTAAAAATACATAAATACAAATCAATTAGGTGAAATAAATGAAACTTTAACATTAGCCGATTTAATAACATTTTTGTTTTTCACAATCGTAGATACTGTCATTCTTGGCATCGGTATGAAGCAGCCAAGTCCTGGATACACATGCCACCTTCATACTTTTCAACAATCTCTTTTTTCACCTCCATGGTAATTCTAACCATTTTCTTCATTGCTTGGCTCTTCTCATTAACTTTCTTAGAACTCATAGTTAATGAATTTATTAAAAATTTATGTGTAAAAACACAAAATCATGTGAAAATTCAAAGAGATGGATGGAGAGAAAGGGTGGGTTATTCACTGAATAATAACAATTGGCTATTATTCAGTGTACTCGTGCACAATCATGATATTGTCTTGAGAGAGGTAAACAAAGGTAGCATGTGAGTTGGTCATATTCCAAACAAAGATCGTATACCAAGCAAAATTTTTCGTGTCTAAACAGGACGTATACTAAGTTGGACTTATTCCAAAGCGGACATATGAGATACCACTGTAATTTTCATTAAAAAATGATTAATTTCAATTTATAGCAATAATCAAAATATAGCAAATATATTAGCAAATAGACAGATTAGTATCAAACTTATAAACACACATACATTTTTATATATGTGTTTTTACAATATTATATATATATATATAAATATATGTGTTGTATTTTTATCGACATATATATTTTTATGTGTTGATGATACTGCTTAATGTGCTAATCCATTTGCTATATTTTGATTACTTAGTTGTAAAAGCAGTTAAAAAGTAAACTTCTTTGTAGCAATAAATAATAAAATTTAGTAGCTATACTAAACAACAATTTTCTCTGGTATAAGAAAGTCTATTATTATTTTTAATATTCAAAATAA
The DNA here is from genome assembly GCA_000484575.1 of Olivierus martensii. Taxonomy (NCBI): domain Eukaryota; kingdom Metazoa; phylum Arthropoda; class Arachnida; order Scorpiones; family Buthidae; genus Olivierus; species Olivierus martensii. The sequence continues at coordinate 40,910 of AYEL01064190.1, forward strand.
ATTTGTTTTTTACTATTATTGAATTGCAATTGCATTTTAAGTACTAAAATGCATTATAGAACAATATGAATTATGTTTTAAATTTAAATGGAAACTGTTAGTCATATGAGAATAGTTTATATAAAAAAATTCAAAAAGTCATTTACTTATTATTTTAATTATTCTAAAATGAAATAAAATAAATACTATATTAATCTACATATAGGCTATATTCACAATTTACATTACAGTTGAGTCTCTATAGTCTAACACTTCACAGGTCTGATATGTCCAGTAATCCGACACACTGTGAACCGTTGTGCCACCCAAGTGAAATTTTTATATCACAACTTGTCAATGAGCGAGAAAGGGAAACTGACATAAACAAATTGTCAGTCGCTATTCGTTCATTGCACAGGCATTATAGTCAGACTAATTTTTAAGTTTAATACACTGTTTACTGTAAAATAGTGTTTTACTGTATCAGTATTTGTTGTTTGTCTTTACAAAATGTCACAAATTGGAAAAAGTGAAAATGAAAATACAAGACATTGACTATGGTTGAAAAGGCAGAAATAATTAAGAAACGTGACTTGTGAGATAGGTTTAGTGATTTGGCTTCATTTTATGATATTGGACAAAACACCATTTACGACATAAAAAAAATCTGGATAAAATTGAGGAGTTTGTGAAAGATTTGAACAGCAAGAGCAGTGACAGGAAAGTTTTAATAAATGGAGTGTATTTGTTTGTGTAATTCCATTTTTTTCATTGAACATCCAATAATCTGACAAATCTCTGAAATCCAACAAGTACCGGAACCATATCTGTCAGATTAGGGAGACTCTACTGTACTTTGAAAAGAAACTTTATTAAAATTAACAAACTAATATATAAATATAAAAACAATCATGAATTTTAATTTTGATATTTTCTCCAGAACTCACAAAATTCTTATCTAATTCTTCATTATTAATATGCATTTCTTATGTGAATACATATTTAATATGTAATTAAATAAGTAAGTAAATAAGCTTTGTGATTATAACTTTTAAATATAATGTTTTTACATCATATTCAATCTTTAGCAGATTCAGAAAAAAAATGATAGGGGTACCATAATACAAATATTTATATTGAAAATAATTTAAATGATTGCTGTATATATATATATTTTTTATTGTTTTTTCCAAATAACAGAAGGAGTAGGTGCCACAGTGCCCCTACTGTGAATTCAGCTATGTATTCAATGATAAAGCTAATAACAAATAAGGTATTTATTTGTAGAATTTATAAGTGCATATTTATAAGACATAACTATAGACTGCAGCCGAATTTTATAAATGCAAAACTTAGAGAAAAGTAATATTTAAATTCATGACAATAAAATATTTTTATGTAAAGATAATTAAAATAAACTCACCATTAATTTCACTCTGTAAAGAAGAGGTCCTAAAGTTGGAGATATTGGAAGATAAATAGCAATGAGTCTATAATAAAAATATAATAGCCCAACACATAATAATATCTTGCCATTATATGGCTTTAAAAATATTCCAACATTTAATATTCTTCCCAAAACATATAGAATAACAAAAGTTAATATTAGGAGAATTTCCACACACTTCAAAAATAATGGAACACTAGTATATTTCTGAAAAGGAAAATTTAATTAATAATTAATATTTTAAAATAAATACATTATAAGCAATTAAATATCTATCCAATAAGATGAAATTTTATAATAAAAAATAACTGTCTTTCTATTTTTTTAGTAAAAGTTTAATCATTTTACTAAGAATATTAAAAAATAGTGTAAATAAATCACTGTGCATTTATCTTGAAAGAATTATATATTGTTATTTGAATATTCTAAAATATTCAAATGCAATGTAATATTCTAAAATATTTTTGTAGACAGTTGTTGATTGATAATTAAAAATTCATCATCTAAAATTACTTCAAAATGAAGTGCAGATGATGAAAGGAACTAGAAAAAAAAATTTTTTTTAAAGAATACAAAAATTATTGTTATCTATATTGACTTTAATAAAAAACATAAATCATGTGATATTAAGTTTCAAAAGTAATGTAAACTCTGAATTATCAAGTCAAAATAGATAAAATAATTGAATAATATAAAATTTTATAACACAAAGTATTTATAATCAGACTAACTGCTTATACTCTCTAAAACATAATAATAAAAGGACAGCACTGTACGCAGTAGAGAATAATTCAATAAAACATCATTTATTCATGGAACTAATTCTTTCAGCATTTCTGCCATCTTCAGGTTCCAAATCATAACGAATTTGTTCATTATTCATTCTTTCTTATAAAAGATTTCAGAGTTCTAGAATGATTAAAAATGAAAACACGAAACCAAAACAAATTTAAAACAAATTGTTTGTTTGTTTTAAATTTGTTTTGGTTTTGTGTTTTCATTATTAATCATTCTAGAACTCTGAAATCTTTTATAAGAAAGAATGAATAACGAACAAATTCGTTATGATTTGGAACCTGAAGATGGCAGAAATGCCGAAAGCATTAGTTCCGTGAATAAATGATGTTTATTGAATTATTCTCTACTGCGTACAGTGCTGTCCTTTTATTATTATGTTTTAGAGAGTATAAGCAGTTAGTCTGATTATGGTGCGTACAGTGCTGTCCTTTTATTATTATTATGTTTTATTATTATATTATTACAAAGTATTTATATTAAAATGCTATTTGGAACTTATCAACTCTTTAATATTATGGAATTCCATTGAACAGAATTGAATCTCTGTAGTCTGACACTTCCAGTAGTCCGACACTCTGTTGTGCCACCGAAGCATTGTGCCACCGAAGTGAAATTTTCATGTTACAACTTGTCAATATGCGAGAAAGAGAAACTGATGTAAACAAATTGTCAGTCGCTATTTGTTCATTGCACAAGCATTATAGTCAGACTAATTTTTAAATTCAGTACACCGATTACTGTAAAATAGTGTTTTTACTGTACCAGTGTTTGTTATTTATCTTTACATAATGTCACAAATCAGAAAAAAGTGAAAAACGAAAACACAAGACATTGACAGTGGTCAAAAAGGCAGAAATAATTGAGAAACTTGACTTGGGAGAAAAGTTTAGTGATTTGGCTTCATTTTATCATATTGGACCATTTAAGATATTTAAAAAAATCGGGATAAAATTGAGAGGTTTGTGAAAGATTTGAACAGCAAGAGCAATGACATGAAAGTCTTAATAAACTGAGCATATTCGTTTGTATAATTCCATTTTTTCATTGAACATCCAATAATCCAACAAATGTCTGAAATCTGACATGCCTTGGAACCGCATGTGTTGAATTAAGAAGACTCTACTGTATTCTATTTTCAAACTGTAAAAATATATTTGCAAATTATACATTATTTCCTCTTCAGATAGCTTATAACAGAAATTCAGACAAACATAAATTAAAGAGGCTGATAAGCAACACTCCCAATTAGGCTAATTCTGTAGCCATGAACCTCTATAGCAAAGCCAGACAGCTTATTGATTGGCTTAATCAGATAATATATATCAACAGTGGTCTGCTGGTAAATTTTGCTCACTGAAGAAACGTGAATACATATATTTGTAAAATTTATTATAATAAATAATTAATTTACAATAAAGTGAGCACAAAATTTTCAAACAATAATAAAATATCGAATATTCTTTATTATAAATTCCAAATAGTACATTGAATTTCAGAATGCTTTCATTGATTTTTGTTAAAATTGTGTCAACAACAAAGCATGCAAATTCCAACTTACTGAAAAGAATATAAAAATATTGATTTACTCAGTTACTATATATAAGTTTATTATTCAAATCCTGCTCAACAGTTTTTAGCCTGTTTATTAATCAGGCTAGGCCTGATTAATAATACAGCATTTCCATTGAATACAGGAAATACTATTCAATTATCAATTTAAATTTAACCAACAAGTGGCAATCTCTTTCTGAAATATCAGCAGGAACACAAAGTTTGCCATACTACTTTCCAAGTAGTATGGCAAACCTTGTGTTCCTGCTGATATAGGAATAATTATATACAAGTGTTACATCCACTTGTATATAATTATTTTTATGCTTAACAACCAGCTTGTAAAATTTGAAAAATTCAACAAATGGCTCATGTGAGCTGTTGCAAACTGGAATTCAGCACACCACTGTATATCAAGTAAACAAACTTACAAATTACTAAATATGTGTTTGTCTAAATTTCTGTTATATATAACTATTAATTAACCAGTATTCAGCACTTTTTAAATGAAAAAAATTATATTCTAATACTTGTTAAAGATCTTTCAGCTTAATAAAGCCATCCTCAGTAACTACAAGATTAAAAGTAATAGAATACAACAAATTGAATTATTTGAATACAGATACTCCTCACTTAACGACTGGATTTCATTCTCATGACTTGGTCATAGAACGAATTGGTCAGTAAGCGAAAAACGTGTTCCTATATTAAAATATTGGAAACTAATTTCAAATTAAAAATTTATATCTTAATTACGCACAAAGTACAGTAATTTTTCTTCAGATTTTTTTGGAACTATGAGTGCGGGGAAATTACAAACAAAAAGTTGTAAGCGATGCGTATGAGCAAAAACCAAATATTCCATAAAAAAAAATAGTCTTAAGCTCGATGTAAGTTCGAGCAGTTGTTAAAAAGGTAGGTCGTTAAGTGAGGGGCACCTGTATAAGAATTTTTAAAACAGAACATAGTAAAAAACAGTTTTAATTAAAATAAACAATAAAATATAAAATAGCTTTTAAATATTATATAAATATACACAAAAATATAGTGGGAATATTGTTTGTGTTTATTATTAGTAAAGAATAGACATTAGTTATTATAAAGCATCCCACTGGGTTGAGATAGTCTCTGGGGGATTGTAATTAATCACACGACATTTAGTCTGATATTGTTTTATAATCATAGCTTCAGCGTATCTAATTTGCAATATATCATTACATGATTGTATTATTTTGGCATTCTGCAAATCAATGTCTATATTGTTCTCATAAGTTGCCCTTATTAGAGCTGTGTTCAGTTTAGCCAGCCTATATCCAAAGAATGGATCGTGCTTCCCACATAGATTTCATTACAATTGAAATCATTGTTAAATATCAGTATAACTCCTGCCTTTTCCTTTGGTGGTAACAGGAGTTTAACATTTTTTAAATTGTTATATGTTGTATTCATCCTACTGAAAGGTAATATCAAATCTTTCATGTTTAAGGCCTTTTTCAATGATTATATACCATTAGAAAATGGAACTGAATGTAAAAACTTTTTATTATGTTGTGTACTATTTTGTAGATTATAAGATGTAATAGATGTACTTGTAGAAGATAAAACTGCTTATACTCTTTAATACTTTAAAATAAAAGAACAAAAATAGCACTAAATTGCAGCTGAGGTAAACAATTTTATTAGTTAACATGCAAACGTTTTCGGCCATGTAGCCATCTTCAGGCATTCTATTCTAAGGTTCAAAAATTAAAATTCTTACAAAGGAATAAAACAACTACGTTGCTATGGCAACTGCGATACATCATATCTCAATATGGTTATAATTAACAAATACATCAAATTAAAAAATGTGTTAAAAGTACAAAAAATAATAAATAATAATAAAAGAAAAATAAGTTATGATAATATAGGTATAACAAACAATGCTGGGAATATTCACAATTAAAGTTCATTGGTGCTTTCTTTTACTGAGGGCATATATCCACGGGTCATTCATTTTTAAGAATAAGGTCTATAAACAGACACGTGGAGTACCCATCGGGAGTCCGATCGCTGGACCCTTAGCGGAAATCCTTCTCAGAGAAGTTGAAAAACAGAAGCTCCCACCCTATCAACATTCCATCAAACTATATACACGTTATGTTGATGACATCCTAGTCGTATGGAACAACCAAGTTTATATAAACGATTTTCCAAAAGACTTCACCTTAGACCAATATGGCCTCATTTTGAGGAAGGAACAACAAAGTAATACAGAAATACATTTTTTAGACTGCAATATCACAATACAGGGACGTAGTATTAAAACCACTGTCTATAGAAAGCCTACTTACCAAGCTATTATTATTCCTAATTGGTCCAACGATCCCATAGCTTACAAAAGATCAGCTTTCTATGCATACTATAAAAGAGCGCTAACCTACTGCTCCACGGAACAGGACCTCACTAAGGAACTCCAGTACATAGAGGATATTGGAAAAAGCCATGGATATTCCAAGTCATTCCTTATGAAAATATTGAAGAATGTTAAATCTAAAATGGTATCTACTACATTAAACACACCTAGCCAAGCTCTGAAAGACAAACAAACCAAGTTCTTACCGGTTCCATATAACCTTAGAAACCTGCAAGTAATAAAAAATGTAGCAAAGAAAACTAATAAAGGACTAGCTGTAAAAAGGGCACCAACCTTATTTAACATGATAAGAACTGATAAAGACCCTTTGAAACCGCATGAAAAAAGTGCTGTATATAAAATTCCAGTTATAGACAATTCCACGCACGACCGTCTAACTTATATAGGAGTCACAAATAGAAACCTGGGCAAAAGGTTATGTGAACATAAAAGAGATATATGGCAAGCAAACCTAACAACATCCTTGGCCATAGAAGCATACAATAAAGACTTAACCATATTATGGGATGAAGCAAAAATCGTTAAACCAATAGAACATAGAACAAAACCAATTATTGCTGAAACGCTGGAAATACTAAAAAGGAGAGAGCAGGAAGACCTAATAAATGATAGAACCTCTTGGAAACTACCAGACCCGTGGATATATGCCCTCAGTAAAAGAAAGCACCAATGAACTTTAATTGTGAATATTCCCAGCATTGTTTGTTATACCTATATTATCATAACTTATTTTTCTTTTATTATTATTTATTATTTTTTGTACTTTTAACACATTTTTTAATTTGATGTATTTGTTAATTATAACCATATTGAGATATGATGTATCGCAGTTGCCATAGCAACGTAGTTGTTTTATTCCTTTGTAAGAATTTTAATTTTTGAACCTTAGAATAGAATGCCTGAAGATGGCTACATGGACGAAAACGTTTGCATGTTAACTAATAAAATTGTTTACCTCAGCTGCAGTTTAGTGCTATTTTTGTTCTTTTATTTTAAAGTAATAGATGTACAATTTATGGAGTTTAAAATACCATATATAAATGAAGGAGTATATCCATGCAGAATGGCCTGATTAAGAATCAGGCTGAACTCGTTTTCTTTGGTTAGTGCATCACTACAATGGGTAAGCATGCATTTTAAAAGAAAACGGAAGGCCGCGATTTTAAATTCAGGTTCAATTTTAGATAATTTTACACCTTGGAGTAAGTGCTTAATTCCAGATTATTTTATAATCTTGAGGATCTGGGATCAAATCTGATGATTATACCATCTTAAAGGATTCAGTATTCCATTGCTTATTATTACTACTAAACTTATTACTATTTTGAGTCATTTTTGATTTATAATATTTTTAACTTAGGATGAGGACTACTTGCACTATATTTATATTTCATAAAATTTAAGCAAATGATTTTTTTCTTTCTTATATCAAAAAATATTCAATAAGTCTTAATTTAAAGCTTATCAGCAAATCTAATATCAATAAAATTTAGAAAGACTGATTTCCATGTACAATAGACTCTATTCACAAAAGAAATGAATGAAAAAAATAAACTGTCATAAAAAGTGAATTTTTTTTATAAGTATGGACAGAATATAGTATATTGAAAAATGTTATTTTTCTCTTTCTAATTGATATTTATAATTAATTTCAATTAATTATTCTCATTTATTAATTAGCAAAAAATAATATATAGTAAGTAAAACTGGAATCCATGTTAAGATTTAACAGAAATAATCTAAGATTCTACCATTAGTCAACAATCAATATTAAATCTAATTTACAAGGATCAAAAGTATATAATATGAGTACTTTCATTGCAAAATAGTCCATTAAAGTCTATTCAGAAGGATTTAAGTAGAGGTAGTTCCAAACTTTATGAGTCAATCTGGTATTATGTCTGAAAGATCACTACCTTCCAACAATACAAATTCCTATTTCTAGTACTTAGAAAGGATACTGATACCAAAAAAGTTTTATTAGTTGCAAATTATGATCAGTATATAAATACGAATATTGGTCTATTTGATCTAATCATCTATACATATACTACACACACATATTATGTAAGGCTTAATAATAAAAATATTAAGAATTAGACAGAAAATCAAATAGAACAACATATGAGTTCTATAGATTTGATTCAAAAATTCAAAAAATAATAAAACATTTGTCTTATTGTCTAAATTGCATATACATCATAATCAAGATTAGTAAAATTTATATATTATTAATACAAACTAAATTTAGTGACTGACATCCTCTAAGTTTTGCTACCTTTGAATATGATATGTAAGCAGTGTAGACAATAAGATAAATGTTTATTATTTTTTGAATCAAATCTACAGAATTCATATAATTGTTCTCTTTGATTTTCTGTTTAATTCTTAAATGTTTTTATTATTAAGACTTACATATGTGTGTAATATATGTTTAGCTGATGAGGTTGAATAGGCCAGAGAAACTTTACCCAGTATAAACACATTGTACCACCAAACAACACATGGAAAAGGTGCAAAGCACCTTTGCTGTGCATTGTATCACTTTCAACTGAGATTGACTAACTCTTTACATGTTCAATTGTGATTGGCTAGCTTTAAAGGGTCCTCACTCAAAAACAGTACCATTTAGACATGTTTGCTAACATTTTCAATTTGTTTTGATGCCCTTATCAGTATGCAAAACTTTACAATGATGTTTTTCTTCACCCTGTATACCGACTGTAATTTGCAACTAATAAAATTTTTTTCATATCAGTATCCTACTTAAGTGCTAGAAATAGGAATTTCAGTCAATTTGGATCTGAAAATTACTAATAAAATAAGAATATATAAACAAAGAATCAATTTCCCATAGACATAATGTTAAAATCAGAAGTTCTTTCCAGAAATATAATTTGATCATAATAAAATTTAGTAAATACCAACAAAATCAAAAGTTTATGATTAAATAATAATTTATTTTTATAATAAATTATTTATGCCATCATTTATATGACATAATTTCATTATTATTATAAAAAGAGAAAATTTTTATTTTACTTTTATTGTCAGATTAGTAAATGAGCTTTAATACAGATGAACTACTGCCTTGACAGAAATTGGGAACAGAATATATTTATATAATATGCCAGTAAAATTAGAGGGTGTGCTACTTCTACTTTTCAGCTGCCATTTTGATATTTTCCAATTTCACAGCAGATGACAGTTTTTGCTGCAAACCTAGTTATACTATATTGTATAGGTAAATAAGTGATTTGAAATACCTTTTTATGAATGTTTAGCATTTATTTATTGCTATATATTTTTAATTTTTTGATTCTTCATATTTGGAAGAAAAACTCATAAATCAAGAATTATTATATACTTAACAAGTTCATAAATAGCACAAAAAGCAGTATGCACGTATATAACTTTAATATACAAAAACGTTTTCGATACAATACGTATCCTCTTCAGTTGTATAAACTTTTACAGATATAAAGAATACATGTGTTCTAGAACATAATACTTTAGAACAAAACATTCAAAATTTAACAAATTTAAAAAACTTATAAATTTAAAATTTAAACTTAAAAATTGTTAACATATTCAAAGAGATAAAAGACAAAAAATTAAAATAAATACTCTAACACAGAAGAATCAAAATATACCAGCAATCGGAGTGCAAAATTAAACAGTTATAAGTTCGATCTAATGGCATACCGCCAAGCTGCACTTACTCCCTCCGCCTGACGTATGTTAATTATTTTATC
>AYEL01064194.1:0-12399 GCA_000484575.1 Olivierus martensii
ATCTCCAAAAAAACATTTCCAATGTATGAAAAAAGCTAATTTCTTTCATCCCTCAAAAATATTCATTAATAACATTTTCTGATTGTATTGAAAAATGAAAAAATAAAAATAGTGCACATAAAAAACTAGTGAAATCCAATGAAGCTTATTTCATTTTATCCTTTACAATTCACATTCTCCTACACAGCTATTAGAAATTTTAAATTTCCTTTCATGTGCATACTAATTATGAAGACAAATTAGCAGCAGATTTTCACATCTGAAGTTTTACGAAAGGGTATTATGGAATACCCTGAAAATCTGTTGCTAATTTGTCTTCATAATCAGTATGTACATGAAAGAAAATTTAAAATTTCTAATAGCTGTGTACGAGAATGTGAATTGTAAAGGTTAAAATGAAATAAGCTTCATTGGATTTCATTAGTTTTTTATGTGCACTATTTTTATTTTTTCATTTTTCAATACAATCAGAAAATGTTATTAATGAATATTTTTGAGGGATGAAAGAAATTAGCTTTTTTCATACATTGGAAATGTTTTTTTGGAGATTAAAGTTTACCGTGTGAATAGGGTATAACGTTTTCAAACGAGTTTGGCTATCCTTAATCCGTTCACGTTCACATTTAAAGTTCGATAATTTGAATTGGTTTATATTGCGTAGTGTAAACCAATAGAACGTGAAGTATCCGAACTAATTGGGACCAAAGATATTCGGATAAACGATTTTTTCGGATAATCGATCTGATAGAAAAAAAAAAGAAAGAACACAATGTAAAAAATACAAAACAAATTTCAAATGCATATGTTTTATTGTACTCGTTCAGTCTAAACCAGTTTGTACTAGTACGTAACGTTTTCAAACGAGTTTGGCTATCCTTAAACCGTTCACGTTCACATTTAAAGTTCGATAATTTGAATTGGTTTATATTGCGTAGTGTAAACACGGTATAAGGGCTATGTAATTTTCAATTGTGATACGTAACAGGTCTACGCCAATACTCGATACAAACTAAATTATAAAGACAATATAGTCAACGCGCATAACAGAAGCTTAGATTCTCCCACCCTACACATTGCAAGGTGAGAGTATTGGCAGAGACCTGTTGCGTATCACAATTGAAAATTATGTTCGAATAATCGACGTTCGGATAATCGATGCTCTACTGTATTAGAGAAGAAAAGAACTATTGCAAAAAAATATAGGACGCATACGCTAATAAATAGCCCGATGGACGAGCACACTTGCATTCTACAGAAGGCGCGACATTTTGATATTTTGCGGCAAAGATTCCTATTATTTTATTTTTTCATCATCAGCATTGGATCTCTTTTCAAAAATATCACTCTGAATATCGTTGTTATGGCGTAGGGTGGCATCACCAAGAAAATAAAGCTGAAAATCCTCCCTTCCTAACCCTCTCAGCGATTTGCCAGTGTGCTAATGGCTAGATATACAGTTGACAATCAAAAATCCGGCAACCTCGAGACCTGGGGACTGCCGAATTTTCGAAAATTTCAATTTTTGATGTGTATATATATATATATGCTGTATATATTTAATAGAAAAGGACTACTTGTACAATGCTTTAAAGAAATAAAATTAAACACTAAATGAAAAGCAAATGAAATTTTAAAATGTTTAATAACTTAAAAGACTATAGTTCTACAGAAGGTTAATTAACTAAATTAAATAGTTCTACAGAATTTTAATTCATTACTGTATCCTCGAAAAAAGTTAAAAGATATAATGCCAATAAGCAAAAAAAAAAATGCCAGACAAACGCCAAAATGTTAAAAAAATTTCTAACGCCATGTCTAAAAAAAAAGTCAAAAGGAGCTCATTTGGCGCCAAAAAAGCCAATCTGGCAACCCTCATTTCAAGCATGACTTAAACATCTGATTCTGGAGTAGAGCGCCATCAAAATATAAACGGCCTCAATGGCGCGCCAATGCGGTAAATTTAAAAATGCGCTCCGACATTCATGCCGAAAAACTGATGGAACCGGAATACTGATTGCCGGATTTTTGATTGTCAATCTGTAACATCGATTACCTATATCAAGGATGCATGGAAGAATATGAATGGATAGTTGACTTTTAATTATTCTATAAAAATTCTACCTTTACCAATGACCTTAGTCAATATACTCTAAAATTATGCATCATGAATATTTTCTAAGTGCATCAGCTGATCAAAAATCCAAGTATAAAGATATGAAATTAGCAGTTGTGTTGGTTGATATTCTTATAGTCGAATCTTGAGACCATCCATAAACTATGTCACACTATTTTGAACACTTTTTGACCCTCATTTTTCGAAACACCAAGTTTGATCCCTGACGGTGACTTCATAAATTTTAAGACCATCATTCTCTTCTAATTTAAAAAAAAAAAAAATTCTCGATTTTATGTAAAAATAAAAATAAAATATTTAAAATAGTGGAAAATATGAATTACTTTCCTCTAAAATTTTGCTACATATACTCTATTCTTTAAGCAACTGTATATATAGACTTACAAGTTAGATATATATCTTAAATTATATAACAAATTTATCTCTAAATACGTTACATTGCACTATTTTCAAACAAGCATAAAAATTTTATATTTTATAAAATAAATTTTTAATCATAGAAATATATTAATAAAATAAGTTGAATTTGTAAAAATTACAAATTCAGTACATTTTAATTTACAGAAAATATTTTACCCGTGAATCAATTTTTCAGTACTTTCAAAAAATAGATACTATCCATGATTACTAAATATTGCAATAAATTATGTAGTTTTAAGCATTGTTGGGAAATATTACTATTCTTATATCAGTTGTATATGATATTAAACGGTATTTAAATTCTCTTGCATCAGATTATACAACAGAATTTAAAACATTTTCATATATCGTTTAGGTGAGTAACAGGTTAATATTTAGTGTAGTTGGCAAAAGCTTTTTGTCAATTACAGTTTTCTTTGTTTTATTTTACAACATATTATTATTATTATTAATAACAGATTGTTTTAACTATTTTTGAAATAGTTGAATTTATTTGTTAATTTGCAATTTTCATTTTTAAGTGATCTTTAAATTTTTTTAATTAAATAATTTAATATAGTCATTAAATTTATAATTTATGAGCTAATTAAATAATTTCTTATAAAAGCATGTAGGCCTATATTTTTTTATAAAATATTTGTTATACAAGATATGTCCTTTATAATTAATAATGTATCTCAGGACCGGATGATGTATCTCAGGATGATAATTAATAATGTATTTTAGCAGGGCCCGCTCTAGGGGCCGGCAATCCGGACATTTGTCCTGGGCGGCAAATTTAAAGGGCGGAATTTTGGTTGTGAAGGTGACAAAATATTTATAAGTTAAATACTTAATTAATCGAAATTTATATTTGCTGGTTTTTTCTTTGCCTAAAATTTATCATGCAATTTGCATTTCATAATTACTGTTTTTGCCTAAAATCTAAAAAATATTTGCAATCCTTAATTATGAAGAAAACAACCATAAAAGAGCGGCATGTTTAATTAAATAACAAAAAAGATTAGGTACTAAGTCGCGCAACGCATAGAACAGCACGCAGGGCGCTGTGTGAACTTGTTTGAAACAGAAATGAGAAGGAATATCATGCATCGACTTATTTATTACCTCTAATTATAAAAGGACGATTTCGTTACACAATTGCATTATTCTTGCAAATACGTCGGTAACGATAATCATTTGATGTTTATTTAAAATAAAAGATAAGCGAAGTGGGGTAAGTGCAGAGCGGTTTTTGCAAAGTTGGACTTTAAACAGAAGTATTTTAACCTATCATAAAAATATTTGACAGGATCGTTAATAATCGCATTGCGCAGCTATTACCGTTTAATTCATCTTTGAAAATTTTAAATTTGCTTTAAGATCGTACAAAATGTCAGCTACTCTGCACTTAACCCGAAATGTGATAAGAGCTTACGTTCAAATTATAAAAGCTTCGAAGTTTATTTACGCACGCTAATTGGCAAGAGAAGAATTATGAACAAATCTACTATAAAATGCTTTTTACCGAATTAATATAGGCTGTTTCGTTTTAGAGTTATTCTTTGTTAAAGAAACAAGGATTGAACTCTTGAAAATGGTGAAAGACGGCATACTGAAATAAACAAAATTATAAAGTGATGTAAGTACACAAGTTGTTTAATAACAACTTGTGTACTTATATCACTTTATATTTTTGTTTTCACACAAGTTATTATTAAACAATTTGTGTACTTACATCACTTTATATTTTTGTTTTATTTCACTGTACACTTCCTCTCGCATTATTTTTACTTCATATCACTTTTTAATTTTTTTCAAAGTAACAATGTATACATTTTGTTATTTAATATGACAAAAGGTTTTTATCAAATAAAAAATGGTTTTATATGAAAATTTAATTGATAATATCTTTGCATTTATCAATCATCATCTCGAACAATGTTGCATGTCGTCTCTGCATTTATCGATCATTATCTCGACAAGTTCACATTTCGTTCATTTCTTTTGAATAATCACTTCTGTTGGTTTTTCTGACGTAGCTGCCAACCATGTTAGATGCTAGAAAAAGAAGTTAAACAAATTAAATTGTAGAACACGAAAAATAAAATTGAATGTGTTATGAGGCTAGAACAGCCTTACCCTTACCCCACTCCGCCTTATATATTTTTAAAAAGTATATGTTTAAGAGGCGGCATTTTATCTTTATGTCCGGAGCGTCATAAATGCTAGAGCGGGCGCTGATCTTAGGACTGTATGTCACTGTCCTGAGATACTTTATTAATTATCGTAATAATCTTAATTTGACTATTGCAATGAATATTATAAAACATTTTGTGACATACTTTTTGTATCTTTTTGCTTTTGCACAACTGTAAAATAGTAAATTCAAAATAGCTTAAAATAAAATAACTTTTACAGTTCTGAGCTATTTTATGATTCTTTTAACATTGTATTAGAATGAAATACACACCAATATAATGAATAGAAGCTAAAAATAAATATTTCTGATATCCTTGATCTGAATCAATCTCTATAAGACTTTTGGATTTAGAAATTATCAATATATTACTGTAACACATAATAGTATAATTAGAAGAATAAAGGTATGTGAAAATTATGAAAATACAGGTACACCTCACTTAACGACCGAATTCCGTTCTCACGACTTGGTCGTAGAATGAATTGGTCGGGAAGCGAGTAACTTGTTCCTCACTTAAGTTCTCATGGCTGTAAAGACATTTATATCTTAATTATGCACAAAAATACTTTTCTTCATCAGATATTTGGAACTACGAGTGCGGGAAATTACATGGAAGAGAAGTTGTAAGCGACGCATATGGACGAAAATGAAATTTTCCATTAAAAAAAGTCATATGCTCGAACTTACGTCCGAGCATATGACTTTTTTAAAGGAAAATTTTAATGCAAGTTCTTTATTTTAATAAAACCATTAATTTTATTCCAAGATGAGAAAGATATTTGTTTATTTAGATACCATGTTTCAAAAATAATTTATATAGTATATAACGGGTGGCCATCAGGTCGATCGCGGGACGATTTGTAGTCGATCTTCGTAAGTTATCGGATGACTCTCTTATTAAGATCGTACAAAATGTCAGCTACTCTGCACTTAACCCGAAATGTGATAAGAGCTTACGTTCAAATTATAAAAGCTTCGAAGTTTATTTACGCACGCTAATTGGCAAGAGAAGAATTATGAACAAATCTACTATAAAATGCTTTTTACCGAATTAATATAGGCTGTTTCGTTTTAGAGTTATTCTTTGTTAAAGAAACAAGGATTGAACTCTGAAATGTGAGAGGCGGCATACTGAAATAAATCAAAATTATAAAGTGATGTAAGTACACAAGTTGTTTAATAACAACTTGTGTACTTATATCACTTTATATTTTTGTTTTATTTCACTATACTTCATCTCACATTATTTACTTCATATCACTTTTTAATTTTTTTCAAAGTAACAATGTATACATTTTGTTATTTAATATGACAAAAGGTTTTTATCAAATAAAAAATGGTTTATATGAAAATTTTAATTGATGTCTTTGCATTTATCAATCATTATCTCGACAAGTTCACATTTCGTTCATTTCTTTTGAATAATCACTTCTGTTGGTTTTTCTGACGTAGCTGCCAACCATGTTAGATGCTAGAAAAAGAAGTTAAACAAATTAAATTGTAGAACACGAAAAATAAAATTGAATGTGTTATGAGGCTAGAACAGCCTTACCCTTACCCCACTCCGCCTTATATATTTTTAAAAAGTATATGTTTAAGAGGCGGCATTTTATCTTTATGTCCGGAGCGTCATAAATGCTAGAGCGGGCGCTGATCTTAGGACTGTATGTCACTGTCCTGAGATACTTTATTAATTATCGTAATAATCTTAATTTGACTATTGCAATGAATATTATAAAACATTTTGTGACATACTTTTTGTATCTTTTTGCTTTTGCACAACTGTAAAATAGTAAATTCAAAATAGCTTAAAATAAAATAACTTTTACAGTTCTGAGCTATTTTATGATTCTTTTAACATTGTATTAGAATGAAATACACACCAATATAATGAATAGAAGCTAAAAATAAATATTTCTGATATCCTTGATCTGAATCAATCTCTATAAGACTTTTGGATTTAGAAATTATCAATATATTACTGTAACACATAATAGTATAATTAGAAGAATAAAGGTATGTGAAAATTATGAAAATACAGGTACACCTCACTTAACGACCGAATTCCGTTCTCACGACTTGGTCGTAGAATGAATTGGTCGGGAAGCGAGTAACTTGTTCCTCACTTAAGTTCTCATGGCTGTAAAGACATTTATATCTTAATTATGCACAAAAATACTTTTCTTCATCAGATATTTGGAACTACGAGTGCGGGAAATTACATGGAAGAGAAGTTGTAAGCGACGCATATGGACGAAAATGAAATTTTCCATTAAAAAAAGTCATATGCTCGAACTTACGTCCGAGCATATGACTTTTTTAAAGGAAAATTTTAATGCAAGTTCTTTATTTTAATAAAACCATTAATTTTATTCCAAGATGAGAAAGATATTTGTTTATTTAGATACCATGTTTCAAAAATAATTTATATAGTATATAACGGGTGGCCATCAGGTCGATCGCGGGACGATTTGTAGTCGATCTTCGTAAGTTATCGGATGACTCTCTTACTGTATAGTGCTTTCTCTAGACAACTAAAGCCAAACTTTTGTTTTATTGCTGAGTATGGCCCAAAACAGAATAGCCGGTAGCGGCAGAGCATTTAGACAAAATTCTAAATTCGCTGACGATGCCAACATGGCGCATACGAATTGACAGTTGTGAGAGTTGAAGTGAAGTATTGTGTTTGAGATTTATGAATAAAATAAAAGGAAAAAACCGTTGCCGCTGCCGGATATCTCGTTTTGGGCTAATGTCGTTTTGGGATATGTGGTTTTGGCTCCTATCTCTACTCTCACCATCAAACAAAGAATTTCGAAGATAGATCGCGAACTCATTGTTAATATATAAAGTCGATCTTAATGACAAACAAGTTGGCTACCCCTAGTATATAAAATATACTTTTTCAATTTTTCATATTAATACTATTCAAAGTTTAAAGCATTTAAGTTTTTATTTTATTTAAAAAAACTTTAAATAAAATAATAAAATCTTATTTTAATTAAAGTGTTTAAAATTTAACGTGATTATTAAATAAAAAATTATTTGTTTAAATTATTTTAGGACTGATGCTGATAAAGAAATTCCCATTCTCTCTATAATGTCAACTACTAAAAAGAAAGTAAAGATAATCAGAACAATAAATTTATTTTTATCATTTATTGGATTGGCAAGTATAACATTTATATTATAATAAATTATCATAATTTATAATCTATACATAAAAATTTAACATTTTAAACTTTTTTTTAACTTAAGTGATTTTGTGAAGTATTATAGATAATGATCATATTTGAGATTCCCGCTGGAGAAATCTCGAGATTTACAAGAAAAATCTCGATCCTCGATTATCGAGAATTTTTTTTATTCTTTTTATTTCGGGATTCTCGATTCTCGAAAAAATTCTTATAAAACTCGGGAATTAAAAAAGGAATTCTGCGAATTCGTATCCTAAAAATTTCATACTAATGCATTAATTATTTTGATCCTGCGACGTCTTCAAATCAATAAATTAAACGGATAAATCATTTCTACTAACTTTATATTTCAAAAAGAAAATTATCTGAAACTAATCACAAAATAAAGCAGGGGTGTTCATCCCGTCCATCGCGGACCGATTTTTGGTCGATCTCTTGTTTATTCCTTCCAGTACCGTGCAAGAAATTCGGCCGCCTGTATCCACTGTTAGTTCGCCGCCCCTATTCAATCAATAAAACAAAAACTAGAAAATTAATAGTCATAATTGTACAACTTTAAATAATTTCATTTATTATTTTATCAATAATAATACATAACAGTCATAACAGAACATCTTAGAAATTATCGGTATTAACACAATACGTGACAGCCATAACACAAATGAAGAACATCTTGGAAATTGTAATAAATTAAAAAATTTTCGTTCCACGTAACTTTAATATTAATTAAACTTCAATCTTCACTATATACAAAAATTAAATATCTAATTAAATAACAAATAATATTTTCAAAAATAACGTATTAATAGGAAAAAACAACAATTTACAATAAATAAGTTGAGCGAGCTTTATTAAGAACAAATTCCGATATAAGATGGTGTAAATCAATTTCATCCAATAATTTATGCTATATCGCTATAATTGAAAAATTTGCTAGGCGTTCTTTTTGCATTGTTGCTCATAAATAGTTTTTTATTATCTTCAGTTTGGAAAATGAACGTCGGACAGATACTACTGAAACGGACAGAGTTAAGTGCGACAAATAAATTAAGGAATGTGCCTCGAAGATTGTTTTTATGGACAGATACTACTGAAACGGACAGAGTTAAAACGATCCTAAGTGCGACAAATAAATTAAGGAATGTGCCTCGAAGATTGTTTTTAAAAATATATTGAAGCACGTTATATGGATGTGAAACAATGTTTTCTGCTTTTATGTGTGTCATTACTGATAAAAATAAATAATTCATGAGATAAATCCTATCTATCAATATCAGATTTTTTTCTTCGCACATCTGTTAATTTCAGATGAAGATCTTTGCACGATTCTAATATTTGCCTTCGCATAAAAATATTAATTCAGTTAGTTATTTCTTAAATTGATGTTAGAATTGATTTCTATTTTTTAATTTATCTTTTTCAAATGAATAGAATTTTCAAATTTACATATAAAGGAAATAAGTTTCTCTTTCCTCTTATTTCCTTTTATTATTTTTTAATTTTATTTTATATTTTCGACATTCAGTTTGGCTGCCCGTGTGCGATGCACGCCTTGTACCTATAGCAGGCACGGCACTTCCAAGTTGATCCTGCTTACAATTTAATTAAAACTGAAAACATAATTTATTTATCATTATTTTGTATTATTTTTTAATTCTCTTTAAGTATATTGCTATTGTTTGTTTATTTTTTGTTAAAATTGTGGAATCACTGATTATGATATCACTAAATTTCTTATCATTTGGAAGAATACACATAAAAAGTTTCCAATATTAACTGATATTGCGCAAAACATAATCGTGTTTCGGATCAATATACTTGTCAGAATACGCTTTTTCAAATAAGAACGTTCAAAAAAAAAAAAAAAATCAAGAAACCAAATTACAAATGATCATTTGGATGATTGCGATTGGCCACTTCTTCATAACAACCTGACGATGAAAATATTGCGAGCTCCAAACAATGCTAAATTTCACATTAACTTTTTTTTTTTAATCAACCAGCATTTCCTGTAACTTATGAGTTTGTAATCAATCTGTTGTTTTTTCTAACTTTGGTTTTCTAAAATAGAGAAATAAATATTTTATTTCAATATATTTGTTATATTTGTTGAATTAAAATAATTAAAAGTAATAAATAAATTTTTAAATACACAAATAAAGTTTTTAGGGCTGGGAGAGTGGATCCTCCGCAGTAGTGAGTGCATTTAACTGCATAGTACAATTAACTGCATATTACAAGAGTATTGTACGTAATCAGATATCGGGTTGAGGGAACGTGAACGTGATCTTTATAAGAGAATAGATTGCCGAATAACTTAGTATAGAAAAGTAGCTCGCATAGTAAAAAAGATTGAACACCACTGGTATATAGGGTGATCAGAGGATATGAGTGGATAAGTAGCCCTCAATCATTTCCACCTTCACCCAATGGTCAGAGACAATTGAGCTCTCTTTAGAAAATTACATGACAAAAGTAGGAGGTCCTAAACTTTTTCTAAAGAGTACTGTATATCTCTTGGTCTAGAATTTAGATTTTCAAATGTAGTGGCGTGTAAAAAATAAGCAGTCATCAAAGATCGTTGGTGTCATACACGCTAAAAAACTCATATACGTCTACATAAGATTGGGTATAAAATTTCATTTCTGGAATTTTTATATCTAAACACAGAACCCGTTTCGCAGATAAACGAATAGATTGTTTGTATGTATTGAGAAGCTGTTTTAATAAAAACTGTCAATAATTGTAAAACAAATACGATTATTTTTTCAATATAATTAAAAGATTAAATAAAAGCAAATATAAAATAATCCAATACTTTCTGTTTTCATTTTGCAAGATTTTTTCTGCCTCATTTTGTTTTTATCCATATTAAAACAGGTCTTTTTTAACTAATTTTTTAGAATCTCGAAAATTTCCAAAAGGGAATCTCGAATTTCAAGAAATAAATTAATTATTAATTTGGGAATTCCTGAATATCGAGAAAGTAAAAAATTCGGGAAAACACAATCATTAATTATAGAATTAAATTGATTTCATAAATAACAAAACAAGCGATAAAAAATAAATAAATAGTAAAATTATATTTATTAATTGCTATTAGTAGTAATTAATTGATAATATGTTAGTAATGATTAAAAAATAAATAAAAAAAGTGTTTCCTATAGGCAATGCTTATTTTTTTTTATTTTTAATATTGTATTTGAAACAGAAGTCTAAGTTTCAGAAGATAAATTTTAAAAATTGGATATATTTACACTGTAAACAAATAGATATTATCGAAATTAAATATTCACTTATTATAACTAAAAACACGTATTTAGGCAAGTTATAAATGCTTTTTTCTTCAAAATAGCATTTCCATCCTTGTCATTAGTTCTGCTTAATTACAACTGTAGCTAAATGTTCTTGTTTAATAAAGTGAAATTTATAATGTATGCTTTGTATTTATGTAAATGAATACACATAGTTGTTTATTTAATATAATCTAATTACTTTTTCCATAAATCGTTTATTATCTTAAATTAAACCTCTTGAAATATCATTTTAATCTTTAATTATTACAATAAAATAAATACATAATACTAATGAAAGAGTTTCTGGTATATAATTCCTTTAAATAAAAAGCGTTTAAGTATTTTTTCTTTTCTTCTTATAACATTTAGAAATTTAAATTTTGTATAATAAAATTATTAAAGTTTTATTAATAATACTATTATAAAAAAATATTATAGTATTATTATTATTTTAGGGATTATGTGTTTCAATTCCTGGACCAAACAATACTATTATAAAAAAAATATTATAGTATTATTATTATTTTAGGGATTATGTGTTTCAATTCCTGGACCAACTCTTTTGGACCTTCAATGCATTGTTGGCACAGATTCTGAACACATAACTTTCATTTATATCTCACGTTCCTGTGGATATCTTTTTGGATCCTTTATTGGTACACATTTTTTAAAATAATTTTAGAATGATGATTTTTTATAATTTATTATAATCTTGTTATAATTTTAATTCTTGGATGTATATATTTATTTTGTTTATATAAAATGTTGCTTAGGTAATTTTTCCAAGATTTTTAAACAGTTACTTAAAATATAAGTTTAAAAACATGTATATATATATATTGGTATTTATATAATTTCTATATTGAGCATTTAATTAAAAATATTTATTTATTTTCTGCCAAAGAAATTAATACTATTTATGAAAAACAATATTTATTGTATTTTCTTTGGCAAATATAAATCAGTTACAGTAATTGATATAACTTTTAAGCAGACCTGGGCAAATTTTATTTGAAATAACAAATAACAAATAATTTTTCAAATAATTGAATATTGCCAAATAAAAGATAACGTTATTTGAAGATAATCTGGTTTTCAAATAATTTATTTGAAATAATTTCCAAGATAAATTATTTGTCAAATAATTTATTTGCAAATAAAAAATTATTT
>AYEL01064196.1:0-21153 GCA_000484575.1 Olivierus martensii
AATTAAAATTGACCTAAATAAAATTTAAAAAATATATAATATGGATTTAATTATGATTTTTAATTATTTTTCTATTAAATAGGTGCCAATGTCTATTGTTTAGATATCTGGAAAAAAGAAAGTGGTCCCTATTTACAAACATTACACTTTTTTTTTGGTCTTGGAGCGTTTGTTGCACCGTTAGTTGCAGAACCATTTTTATCTGTACATAGCAATAATAATACGAAAACTTCTGGACAAAATTCTTCTAATTTAAATTTTGTTATATCAGAACTGAATAATAATAATAATTCCTCTTCTAATTCCACAGATAAAGTTGATTTTCCCATTCGATATGCATATGGAATATTAGGTATATATGTTCTTTTTGTGGTAATTTGTCATATCATTACATTTTGTATTTGGCCAGAAGAAGAAAAATCAAACAGAAATGATGCTACAAAAAATATGCATAAATCTAATATTCCCTTATATACAAGTATTATTTCTCTAACAATATTATTTTTGTGTATATATTCAGGTATGGAAATCGCTTTTGGACAGTTGATTACAACATTTGCTGTTAAAGGAGATCTTCATTTAACAGAATCTACTGGATCTTTCATGACATCTGTTTATTGGGGTACTTACAGTTTTGCTAGGGCATTTTCCATATTTTTAGTCACTTGTACTACTTTAACATGTCCTATAATAGTTGATTTGGTATTAATTAACTTAGCAGGCATCTGTTTATCAATTTTTGCAAATTCTGATCAGACACTATTATGGATAGGAATAGCTGTTCTAGGTTTTGGTTTATCATCTCTCTTTCCATCAGTGCTTGCTTGGTTAGAATTTCACTTTTCTTTAAGTAGCAAAACTGCTTCAATGTTTTTTGTTGGGATCGCATTAGGAGAAATGATTGTACCTTTATCAATTGGTCAATTTATTGATAAATATCCTATGGCTTTAATGTATACAACACTAATATTAGGTTCTTCATGTGGAGTACTTTTTATAATTATATGGATTGTAGTAATACGGTATAAGAAAAACGAAAAGACACAGGAGGAAAAATCTAATGATGTTACTCGTTCACATGAAAATATAAACTAAATACTGTTAATTTAAAATTTTCAAAATCAGATTATTTTATTATCTAGTAGATAATCATTATATCTGAAATAATAATTACAGTGGATTCAAATATATTGCCGCACGAAAATGTTTTTTTTTGTCAACAGATGACGCCACACTCCATTCTATTAGTATACTCTGTGGCGGGGCGAAACAAACCCTTCCACAGGCTGCCCACCCCTGCGGAGGGGTCTGGGCGAAACAAGCCCTTCCACAGGCTGCCCACCCCTGCGGAGGGGTCTTTCTGGTAGAATACTATGTGGTGAGCGAAACAAGCCCTTCCACAGGCTGCCCACCCCTGCGGAGAGGTCAGCACTTCCACAGGCTGCCCACCCCTGCGGAGGGGTCAGCCGGATTGTGGAGGACATGGATTTAGATTTCACAGACTGCCCACCCCTGCGGAGGGGTCAGCCGGATTGTGGAGGACGAGGATCGACGGGCCGGGACCCCATGATAAATATTTTCAAGGGGTGGGACCCGTTTCCCACCCCTGCAGAGGGGTCAGCCGGATTGTGGAGGACGGGGATCGACGAGTCCGGACCCAATGATAAATATTTTCAAGGGGTGAACCCAGGACTTCCTACCTCTGCGGAGGGGTCAGCCGGATTGTGGAGGACGGGGATCGACGGGCCACCCAGATCCCATGATAAATATTTTCAAGGGGTGGGACCCGAGATTCGAACATGGACCTCATGATAAATATTTTCAAGAGGTGGGACCCGGGACTCGAATGGACTCCATCATAAATATTTTCAAGGGGTGAGACCCGAGACTCGAACCCGGGTCTTCCAGAGTGGAAAGCCGAAGCGTTGAGATACTATAGAACCCGAGACTCGAACCTGGGTCCTCCAGAGTGGAAAGCCGAAGCGTTTCCACACGGCCAATCCGGCCGACGAACTTCAATATTTGATTGTGTTTTGTACACTCGGCCAATCCGGCCGACCACGAAAATGTTTAAAAAGTAAAAAACTGCATCTTGAAAACGAGATGGTTTTTAAAATCCGGGAGTTTTCCAAAGTTTGGAACATTTTCCGGGACACATACTGATGCCGGACATTGTATCAAAATCCGGAATAAATGGTCATCTTATTATAATGTAAACTATAATATCTAATATTTCGTTTTATATATATTAAAATTTATTAACTTTTCTTTTTAGCTGGAATTCTTTTAGATCGATTTCGTAAACAATTGATAATTGTTATTAATAGCTTATTGATAGCTATTTCAATTGTTTCTGTACCTTGGTGGAATGGCTTATTACCCTTAATTATGAATTTTCTGATTAATGGTATAGCTCTGGGAGCTCTTGATACTGGTAAATATAATTTTTTAATTAAAATTCATATTACGTTTTGTTTTATATTAAACAAACATTAATGTATTTATTCTTATATAAATATTAATGTTTAATTTGTTAAACTAATATATACTTAATTTTTAAATTTATTAAGATTATGCTAGGCCGCCAGCCAATCCTTGACAACCCGCCCAAAGACATCAGAACCAATGCCCAAGACAGGCTCAGGTCCAAAAACCCAATCCTTGACAACCCGCCCAATCATCAGAACCAATGCCCAAGACAGGCTCAGGTCCAAAAAAGGGGCTAGAAGCCCCTTCCTTGGCAAGCCTATCACCAACCTCATTGCCCCAATCCCCTTGTACCCCGGCACCCAAACAAGCTGCACCCTATTCTTGGTGGCCAGTTCTTCAATTAGAAGACGACATTCCCAAACAAGCTTCGATACAAAGCGGGAACTATCACGTGCTTTAAAAGCAGCCTGACTATCAGATAGGATGTTATAATATAGTATTTAATACAAGTCAGTTATTATAAATAAAAGTTTCTCTTCATTATCTTTTATGTATTATATACTATTTAACATAATTTAAAATGAAAAAAAAAAGTAATATTGAAGTTTGTTAATTCTTAATTCACTAAACATGCTCATTAATTTCACAATTTTTTTAATATTCAAAGTTCGAAAAGAGTAAATACAAATTCCCTTCAGACGAATTTTTAAGATGAAAGTGTGACTATCAAAATTATTTATGTAAAATAATAACACATACTGAGCATAACGTTTCGAATGTATATTCGAGCTAAGCCAAAATTAGGAGAGACCATAACTTTCAAGTCATAAAAATTGGAAATTTTGTTCATTATAAGATTAAACATTATTTAGTGTATAGTAATTATTATTTTTTATTAATTATTTTCTGTTTGATTTTTAATTTTTTTCTCTCATCAGCAATAAGAATTCGACAAATAGCAACAGTTTTCTTTGACATTAAAATATTCTACGTCTTAAGTATGGCTTTATTGCAGTTAAACGATTATTTGCAAGATAACTATTTTGATAGCGTTGCACTTTTTTCGGAAAGAGGATAAAATTCTGCACATGCGAATATTTTTAATGAACTTTAACTAAAATGATAATAAGGAAAAGCTTTGTACAGGATAAAAAGATTTCCTTAAAACTTTTCCTATAAAAATTTTATTTTTTTAATTAAAAAAGTATCTGAATTTTTATTCGATATTCTGAAAATTTAGTTCAAACATAACAAAAATCGACGTTAGAAAAACTTCGCAAAAAGAATTTTAAGAGAGATAACAGATAATATATTTGATTTTAAAAAAATATATATATTAAAAATCGCTATTGCTTCAATAAAAATTATTACCATCAAAATAATTATTTTTTGAATTGCTTGATTAGTGTTTTATAGAGATAACTGTTTGATATTGCCGAACTCTCATATTTTTATTTTTAATTCTTAATAGTGTAGAATCAAACTTTATTGGCATATCTCAAGTTGAAATAAGCTATAATTTTTAACAGTACTTTTTAACCTATAAATGAAAAAAAATTAATAAAAATGAATATATGATCGTGATATGAATCGTGTCTGTATTACTTTTATGAAAAATAAGAGAGAGCAAGATTATAGTCTGTTTCAATTTAACCTGACAGTAAATCACTACCATTGTTGTGGGTATTTCTACACAAAAAAATAATTTCTACTAAATTTAATAATATTTTAAAATATAAAAATAATATATAATCCTATAATTTGTTGTTTTTGGAAATAAAAAATCTAAATATTAAATTATTGAGATGATTTAAAAATATATATTTTTAAATCGTGATATATATTTATATTTTCGTGATTTAAAAATATATATTTTCGTGATTTAAAAATATATATTTTTAAATCACGTGACAAAATTTAACGAACAGCCGAACCTTTGATGGTTCGGCTGTCAGGTTAACTTGAAACAGACTATAGTTTATGTTTTAGGGGAGGCCGTAGTAACAAAGTTTGGAAACCACTGCTCTAGATGATTAGAATAAAGTAATCATTGTCCCAATTTACGAGAGAGGTAACAAACAGTTGCAATAGCTGCAAAGGAATAAGTTTAACCCAAGATATAAAATATATTCAAAAATTCTATGGAAACAGATTAGGTGAGGAACAAAATAGAATTAGGGGAATCGCCTTTTTTGTAATGGCTAATTTACTCTAAGCTCTTGATAGAAAACCATAGGGATACATTTAGCCTTTGTGGACTACTATAAAAATTTTGATACTATTGTTAGAAACTCAAAAAGAAACCTAATCGGATGATTAAAGTAATAAAAATAGGAACTCGAATTGATGGTTTGTGAACAAGTGAGACAGGGTTTTAGCCTTTCTCTATTTTTTCAATATAGTTTACACACAAATCCAATTATAAGTAAATGGAAACCGAGAGTCCACGATAGAATATAACTATACTTGACGACAGCATCGGAAGTCAGTATTGAGTCTATGGGAGCGGCGTATAATCAATTTTTGTGACGGTATTAATGCGCACAGAACAGTCGATTTCGATGTAAAAGGTAACAGTGTCAGTAAGAAGGGTATTTATTTTTATGTAATCGTGCCTCTGGGTTTTCAGTTTCAAATAAATATTTCACTACAATTTGCTTAGTTTGATGGCTAATAGTGCAGCCTTTCAAGATCGACTTAAAATTACAACTTTCTGCCATTTTGTAACAGTTAGAATCAATTGGAACCTGCAGAATATCATTGCATATCTGATCATGGTATATATTATAGACATGCAGATAATTTACTATATATTTATATTGTAATTTTATTCGAAGCTTATAGCTTATTTGCCAAAATTGCCATTATGTTATGGCAATTTAACATGGCGAATAATTTAGTGGACTATATCATTGGTGTAGTGATATAAATGAAATTCCGCTCTCCCACAGACTCAATACTGACTTCTTATGCTGTCGTCAAGTATAGTTAGCCTATCTCGAAAAAGACTGAAGACATTACTTATATATTATTATTTTACGCAAATATTTTTAAGTAATATTCAAACTTTAACAAAATTTTTGTTTTTCCTTTTTTAATTTGAAACAGAATAAATTTTATGAACGATTTTTCAGATTATTGGGCATGCTTAGTGATTAAAAATATGAAACTTCAATATTATTTCATTCGATTTTAAATACAGTAATATAAATGAATGAAGATTTATAAATAGAATGTTTATTTTTAATAATTTGATTGGCATTAACTACAATATTTCGATATGAAACAGAACGGAACAGGCCGATTATTAATGAAATCGGCGACAGATATAATATTGATCTGATCAAATTTGTTTTTGGCTGAGAGCTCTAAACAGTGGAGGTGGAAACAAAAATATTAAAAGTACATAAGGTGATAACGAAGTGAAAAATAAAAAAAAAACTTCAGAAATTTATCGTTAACTAATTGCAATCGTTTAGCATTAAAAAATATTTGAGAAGTGAGCAAACTTTACATCTATGATGATATTTATTTATATATATATATACGAACTCTTGTACCACGTGGGGATACTTTCTGCGTTATAGGAAATCGCTTTATGTGAGAAAAACATTATCAGACGATTTTATGCAAATTTAAACTTATCTCTGAGTTCCAACACTGATCGCAGATTGCTAATGAAATGTTCATTGGTTTCAAATATAAATTTTATCGTTTGCAGTGTGTTAATTAACTTGTTTTAAAGAAGGTTTCTTTTAATACAAGAAAAAACAAAACAGAGTACAGTGATGCCTCGCAATTCGTCAGTAATCCGTCGCCGAACTAATGTCGAATTGAGAAAGTGTCGAATTGCGGGACAATATTTCCCATATAAGACTATGTAAAATAGATTAATTCGTTATCGGTCCCATCCCATTCCCCTAACGAGTGAGGTGAGAGAGATACACTATATTATTTACTTTATTACATGTGTTTTATTATTGTATAACATACTAAATTACAAAAAAAACACTATTTTAGACAAAAAACACAATTCATTAGCCCTTGGATGTTGGAATGAAGTCTTCCTGCAGACACCCTACTAGCCATAATCTTCTCTTTCTGTTACAAAACATTGCCATAGTTGTCCTAGGAGCGCCATACTCGAGTTACATTTTAATTGTTCTACCTTTCTGCACTTTATCTGCAATTTTTTCTTCGTCTCTTTGCTCAATCGAGTGTTCTTTTCGGAATTATTCCTCTGGTCAGTTCTCTTCGAACCCATCCTTACATTTCACTCAAAAAAATAATAATAATTACAATTTTTTTTTTACTTTCTGAAAAATGAAGAATTGAAAATTAACACAAACAACATGGATAAACACCAAGTTAGCCCAAAAAGAACTGAAAAATAGCAAATGACATCACACAATTCCATGCACGCGCATGCGCCATCCCGCGAAATTCAAATGTCGAATTGCGAAACCGACGAATTGCGGGATGTCGAATTGCGAGGCACCAATGTACAAGTAATTAAATTTTAAAAAATATTATATACAAATAGACCCCGTATAACACGGACTCCGAAAACGCGGATTCGTATAACCTGACGGAAAAGTTGTTAAAAGTTATTACGGAAACGAAATAAACCTCGTTTGGTTTTTATTACTATCAACGGATATTATAAGTAACAGATAAGTAACGATTAAAAAAGTTTATATCCTATGTGTTATAAGGGACTGTTTATAGTGTTATATGAGTACTAGCCGCAATTTTTCGTCGTGTTATAGGGGGGCGCATTATAAGGGAGTTTACTGCAATTTGAAATTAAATTACTTTTTTATATACAATATTGCATTTAAATAGAATTGTTATAGATTTTTGAAATTATTTAAACTAATAATTTTATAATTATTTTTTCTTCAGTATCTTTTGAATTTTAAATTAATTTTTTTTTACTAATTGATGATTTAAAATTTCAATCTTAAAAGGTTTTTTTATAAATTTATTGTGTTGGATTACTGCATGTAATACTTTGCATGCAGATTATTTAAATAAGGGTTTTATCAGACTGTTTAAATATTTTGAATTAATTAAATTAAATTAATTTTTTTTATGTATGACATCAAAAGAAATATTAATACTTCCGATTCGAAAGAAATTTCCTGTTTATTCTATATTATATAAAATAAATAATTTACTTGTGTAGTATTTAATGTTATTTATTTTTAATAATGTTTACAGTAAGACATTCATCGTAGATGGCAAAAATTACATTTTAAAAAGAGATTACGTGTTATAGGATTTTCAATAGCAATGTTCTATTTTTTTTTCAGTAAGAGAAATAAAAATTCAAGTAGATTGTTCAAGAAGCTATTCTAAGTTTAATCTTTATAATAATGTTTACTCCATATTTTTAGAGTGTAAAAAGTAGTTTGCTTTCTGAATTTATTATTGATTGAAAAGTTAACGAAAATAGACACACGATCTCCGATTAGAAGGATAGATATTTGAATTCAAAATGTTTTGATTTCCAAGAAAGAAGTCGTCAACGTGTCTAAACTCTTAGCCGTGCCCATTGTGCAAGCGATACGACGCTGTGCGATGCGATACTACGAGCGACAGAAAACAAACCAATACAGTGGTGCCTCGCAATTCGACACTAATCCGTCGCCGAAATACTGTCGTATTGCGGGACAATATTTCCCATATAAGACTTTGTAAAATAAATTAATTCGTTATCGGTGCCCATCCCACTTCCCTAACGGGTAAGGTGAGAGAGATACATTATATTATTTACTTTATTATAACTGTTTTACTATTGTATAAAACATTAAATTACAAAATACTCTATTTTATACACAACAAACAATTTATTAGCCTTTGGATGTTGGAATGAAGTCTTCCAGCAGTCATCCTAGCACCCATAATTTTCTCTTTGTGTTGCAAAACGTTGCCACAGTTGTCTTATGAACGCATACTCGAGTTTTATGTTAATTGTTCTACCTTTCTGCACTTTATCTACAGTTTTTTTCTTCCGTCTCTTTGCTCAATCCAGTGTTCTTCTTTCCGGAATTATTCCTCTGATCAGTTCTCTTTGAATCCATCCTCATATTTCACTCAAAAAAAATAATAATAATTACAAATTTTTTACTTTCTGAAAAATTAGGGATTGAAAATTAACACAAACAACATCAAAGTACCAAAGTAGCCCAAAAAGAACTGACAAATAGCGAATGATATCACACAATTCCATGCACGCGCATGCGCCAACTCGCGAAACTCAAATGTCGAATTGCAAGGCACCACTGTATTGTCCGTCCACGAAAGCCGCACCTACCTAAGATGGATGAGTCCAAACGCTAAGGGGAGAGTCGCAGTCGGTATAATGACGGGTGGATATTGAATTAACATTATATTAAGTTCTGTTAAATATGCTATTTCCAACGTCGAAACTAATCATTCAGCATTCGACATTACAATAAATTCCATTCAACTTCAGTTATATCTTGCGTTTGAAAACATCCATGTGCGATTACATTCAATTTTAATTAATCATTTAGCATTCGACATTACAATAAACTTCCATTCAACTTCAGTTTTCTTTCGTTTGAAAACATCCATTTGCGAAGCTGTCATCTCTATTTTGTCACTGGACTCGTTCAGTTAGCGCAAGCGTACTTGTGTCGATGGTCGCGGCTAAGCTGAATAGACAGTAGATATAACTTTGACGCGTCCGACGTGCGTATCGTAGCGCCGCGTAGCAATTATCATGGCTGCAGAGTCCGATTCAGAGATTTTAATAAGCGAAATTAAGAAAAAAAACTGTATTATGGAACATGAGAGATGAAAATTATCATAATCGGAATTTATTGGATATATAATAGGATGATATTTTATTATAGATGCTATAGAAGCGCTTCTCGTGGGACAGACTGTCGCTCGTAGCGCGCATACCGAAGCATCGCTTTTGTAGTATCACATAGTATAGCGTCGCATCGCTTGCACATGAGACACGGCCTTAAATGTATCCATTGTGAATTAATTAAAAAACAAAATTTTAAATTAATAGTCTTTAATTATGGCATTGTTGATGATAATTTTCATTATGATCCTTAACTTTTAAATTTCTATTAAGTGATTTTCTATCACCTAATTTTATATTGTTATATATGTTTCGATTCAATGATTTATTATATTCATATAAATCACCGAATCATAACATTATGTCTTATCATTAATACAAGTAATAATTGCTTTTAGATTTTAATATTAAAATTTGATTCTTAATATTGTTAGCAGGTCAATATTTTTTATTAAAATCGATCACAATATTGTTTATAATGATTAATTTTATTTATGCTTTAAGAAAAGATTATAAAGATATTTTAATTTCTTTTACAATTTAAAACTTTATATTATTATATTGCTTTAAATTTATTCAAATAATTAGTAGGATAAAGAATAGAAATAAAGTTATGATAATGTTATCTACGATATGATATATTAACGCTTAAATTTTCAGTAAAATAAAGGCAGTAATATTCCGTTTAGTTTTTTTTTAATGGTACCCATATTTATTTTTTTCCTTTAATTGCTATATTACGTTAAATGTATATAATATGTAAATTTGTGCATTAAAATTGTAAACAGCTTTTGGAGGTCGTTCTCTTAAAATAAAGCAATTCCGAACAGAAAATCTCATATTTTTTATGTAATGATTTAGAGCCACTGTATAGCGACCATCACTTTTTTATAATTAAACCTTACCTATTCTAAATATATATTTGGAATATAGTTAAAACAAAGACAACATTATTTTTGATTAATGCCAATTGATGCAGCGGTAAATTATTGGAATGTTTTTCAATATTTAGAGTTATTTAAATTTAATATTTTTATAAACGATTAGCAAAATCCTTTAAGAATACAGTGGTACCTCGGTATACTCCGCTTTGGAATAAGTCCAACTTGGTATACGTCCTGTTTGAATGCGAAAAATTTTGCTTGGTAGTCTATACGACTTTTGTTTGGAATACGACCGACTCGCGGTCGCTAGAACCTGTATGAATTTGTTGTATGTTCTCCTAAAAAACACATTCTTTATATACAAATTATAACAAATAATAGCATTGTCTGTAATGACCAGACAATCTCGTATTTCCGAAACATCCTGAGGAGAAGGCAGAAGCTAAGTTCTTTGGACAGATTTTTAGTAAAAGTCAAATCTGGCAAGCCTCAACAAAGTCTAAATAGGGAAAACAGACAGAAAATACAAGAAGAAAAAACACAGAATTTCAGATTCCTAAAGTTTTATCGGAAGCGGACTCTCCTTCCAAACAATAACATCTCCTCCTCCTCCCTTCTCAACACCATCTTTGTAGGCATTTGATTCTTGTCAGCAAGGTAGCGAGGTTATACTTTCATTTATTTCATCTACTGTAATTGCTTTTGTATTAAACAGTGTTTAAATTATTTTTTACAATCCCATCAATGTATGATATGTCAATAACAATAGGATTTTTTCATGGGAACAGATTAATCATTTTCCCTTTATTAAAAATTCGTTTGATATAAGTCCAAGGATCTGGACGGATTAAGGACGTATACCGAGGTACAACTGTATTTCAATCTCTTCACTTCTTATATAATTAAAGAAAATAAATTTTGAAGTGATTTTTATTATAAAGAATCTCTGATTTTTTCTCAAAATATTTGAGAATTCTGTATATAAAAAAATGAAAGTTTTACAGAGATTTAAAAAGATCTGGCACATAGTGATCTGAGATAATTTTATATAATTAAAGAAAATAAATTTTGAAGTGATTTTTTCTCAAAATATTTGAGAATTCTGTATATAAAAAAAAATGAAAGTTTTACAGAGATTTAAAAAGATCTGGCACATAGTGATCTGAGATAACCAACTGGATATAACTAAGATTAATAAATGGAGCTTTATGAGTGTTCATTCTTTTTCTCAATGAAGTGCAAAATCGAAATAGGTATACAAATATACAATAATTATATAGCCATTAATACTTTAAATATATTTAATTTATTAACAATATTGCAGAATATTTAATGTTATAGGAACAGAATGTATAGATATTTTTGGCTGTAATTAATGTTTAAAAAGTGTCTGTATATCAAGTTAGAAAATTTATAATTTAATAATTCATTAAATTTTATGTGTAAATATTCATAATATAATTTTATTGGTTAAAAATTATTTTATTAAAATCTGCTTTATAATACAGAGAAAATTAAGTTATAGTCTAAAAATAGAAATAAAATCATAACAAATAGCATCATATTCTTGATGAATCAATGGTCAATTCTTTTCTTGTTCTTAGATTTATATTGCTATTTCAAAACTTACGCCAGCAAACATAACAATAAAATAGCATATTCCAGAAATAAAACTACATTATGTTTCCATTTAATTAAATTATTCAATGTTCTTTGGAGTACAGAATCAAGATTTAGGAGAAGTAGGCTAAATTGTATCACCTGAAAAGATACTGCTTCTGGAAATTAAACTGTCAATTGAAATCAAAAAATCTGCTTTTTGTTTAATATTTTATTTTGTTACACGCAATTCTAATCAAAAGAAACTATAAAAATTTATAATTTTTTTCATAAATAATATAAAGAAAAAAAGTGTACTTTGATACGATTTATAAATTAACGGTTCGCTAAATTGTATCCATTTGATTTTAAATCGTACGTCTAGGAAAGTTAGGAATACTTAAAAAAAAAATTGGTACAGAAATTACATATTTATTTCGTATAAAATCTCAGAATATTTCAAGTAATATTAGAAAAAGCTGAGAGTTATTAATATCACTATTGATATGTAGAAATAGTTATTTATTAAAGAATTATAATTAAGTTACAAAAAATACTCATTCATATAAAAACAATATTCATAACATTCAATAAACTTAAGTTTATGAATTAAGTCCTAATTTGGGATTCACAAAACTCTTTTCCATTTTTTCTGGAAATCAAACTATTGTACTACGAATTATTCTTTGGTACGTTTAAGGCACTTTTTGCAAATATCAGGATTACCAAGAGCATGCTTCATACAACCACTTATGGCATTTAATGCATTTAACCCAGTCTATTTTCGGTCACTTTTTATCAAGATAGTAGCCACTACAAACTACACAAATAGTATCATCTGTGTTCATAGAACGCTCTCCAACATTGTCTACAATCAGTTGTTATTCATAACATTCAATAAACTTAAGTTTATGAATTAAGTCCTAATTTGGGATTCACAAAACTCTTTTCCATTTTTTCTGGAAATCAAACTATTGTACTACGAATTATTCTTTGGTACGTTTAAGGCACTTTTTGCAAATATCAGGATTACCAAGAGCATGCTTCATACAACCACTTATGGCATTTAATGCATTTAACCCAGTCTATTTTGGGTCGCTTTTTATCAAGATAGTAGCCACTGCAAACTATACAAATAGTATCATCTGTGTTCATAGAACGCTCTCCAACATTGTCTACAATCAGTTGTTCTTTGGGTTCATCTTCATTTTCCATTTTTTTCTTCGTCCTATCGTCTTTTTGTTTTTTGTATAGTAGCCGAAATACGCTTTGTAATAGGTCGTTCTAATTCTACTTTATGAAGACTAGAAGTAATTCCTATAGGCCTCTGTGCCCCACGTTTTTTTTTCACTTTTTTATTTGTTAGTGGAGAAGAAATCACAGATAGGCTTATTGGTTAGGTTAGTTTGGTTAAGCCGCCATATCACACAAGGGATATACTGCATCTGGCGGCGGCCATTTATAGAGCTCATCATAGGATGATCGACACTCATGATGGGATCAATCGGATGGTTGAAGGATGAGGTTCAACGGGCCGGGCCCGCACCCTCCTCCTTTTCATAAATATGGTTAGATTACAAATTTTTTAAAGAAAGCAGAAGATACACCAACTTTAAATGCATGAAAAAGTTCAGAAAGTGAAGTTGATATTGTTAAAGGAAAAAAATTCTCGTTTTAACGAAACAGTGGTAAGGAAGATATAATTATATTTAATGAATGTTATATAGGCTGTATATTTTTCCCCTTTTTGTTTTACGTATATTGTTTTTTAAGGGCTTTTAAGCCCTTAAAAAACAATATACGTATTCTGCGCAGAAAAGTCTCGGTGTGTTCCGAGACTTTTCTGCGAGAATAGCAGAAAGACAGGCAAAAAGCCTAATTTGCCTGTCTTTCTGCTATTCGCATATCTAGGCAGAAACAGGGCAGAAAATTGACATTGGCACATCTCAACTTTCTCATTCTGC
The DNA here is from genome assembly GCA_000484575.1 of Olivierus martensii. Classification (NCBI taxonomy): domain Eukaryota; kingdom Metazoa; phylum Arthropoda; class Arachnida; order Scorpiones; family Buthidae; genus Olivierus; species Olivierus martensii. The sequence continues at coordinate 13,722 of AYEL01064196.1, forward strand.
TCGAGATTTCTTCCTAACTACAACCAATCGTAGCATTGTTTACATATGACGTCATAAACGTTTAAAACATGGCGGAAAGTAAGCGACGGTTATCTGCTGTAAATACTGAGATGTTTATCGAAGTCATAAGGAAATATCCCTGTCTTTATGACAAAAGAACAAAGATTACAAGGATAGGCCTACATATTAAAGCAGTCTATATGGAATGCCATCGGTATACAGCATAGCATAACAGGCAATAAATATAGATCATTTTGAAAACAACTTCATATTAAAGCAGTCTATATGGAAAGCCATCGGTATACAGCATAGCATAACAGGCAATAAATATAGATCATTTTGAAAACAACTTCCGATCACATTTGCCAGGCACAGAGAAATTATATTATATTCATAAAATTATAATAAAGTATAATGGAAATATAAATAATGATTTCGTTTTAAAATGAAAATATTTCATGTTTAAAAAATATTTGAAATTGTTTTCAGATAATATTTATAAATTATTAGTTTGCTAAATATAAGAAAGACACAAGGTGCTGCTTTTCATTTCTTAATTGCATTTGTGTATAGATAATATTTATAAATTATTAGTTTGCTAAATATAAGAAAGACACCACAAGGTGCTGCTTTTCATTTCTTAATTGCATTTGTGTGTGTCTCCTGCTATATTTTGCAGAAAACAGAACCAACGCAGAATGAAACTTTTCTGTATTCTGCTATTCTGCGCAGAAAAGTCTCGGTGTGTTCTAGGCTTTATTTGTTTTGAATTGTTTTGGCTCTGGATCTCATATAACACAGTTTCACATAACACGTTGTTTTTCAGGAATCTATCTACCGTGTTGTACACATAGTTTGATAATGCGATAACACTCCCTAAACAATTTAGAGTTAATATTTTCATATGCACACACTATGTGAAGTTTTGAATAATTGGACGTATTTTTTAAATTACTTTATTAATCATTTTCACTAGATCAATGGTTTCCAACCTTTTTTGAGCCATGCCCCTACCCAAGCATCTCTAAAATCCTGATGCCGCCTGTGACATATAATTTTTATTATTCATGTAGAAGTAGCCTAAAAGACCATTAACTTGGTCTAAACAAGCTTCCAAAGAACATGGCATCCGTGAAAGAGAAAAATAAAAGAACGAAAGGACAGTTGAAGTACCGAGGAAGAAAACACTAAGAAATTGTTAAAAATAATAATAATGATATGAAAAAACAGCAAATAAAGTTTCAAAACTGCAGAGTACATTCAGATTTTAATTTTTAAAATGTATATGTAACAATTTATATTTATATATTGTATATGATGCCCCGTAGAACCATAAGAAATGCAAAAAATTCGCTATTAATAACTCATTCTGGAATTGCCCCCTTAAAAATCAAATGCCCCCGTGTGAGGTGTGTGCTCCACGTTGGGAATCACGTCACTAGGCAGAAAAATATTCCACATCGTTGTACTGATAACGAAACATTCGTTCGAAAATTAGGTTATATATCATATAAAAAATTTAAAAAAGAACGTATCAATTGTAGTTTAATATTTAATAAATATTAAACTACAATTATAAATATGCATTATATTGAAATGCATAAGAATACATCCTCTTATGAAGTTTCAATTAATTTGTTTTTTAACCAAATATTTTGATTATTTTGGAAGAAACTCTATACGTAAATGAATCATATCCCTCTTTTTATATTAAAAAAATACATCAAATTAAAAATATGCATAAGTGTATAAAAAATATTAATCCTTGAAAAATATCCTCAAATATTTATTAATTAAAATAAAATATATATAAAAACGTATAACTTTTATAAAGAAAAATAAACATCTTGAATAATGAATACACAATTAAATTTTAACATCTAAATGTAAAAATATATATTAGTTACAATGCCTGCAGCTTAGGTATGAGATATATAAAATTTTTCTCGCCTCAATACGTAAATATAATAGTTGATAAATATATAAAAAGACAAAATAAACGAAAAAAGAAGAAAATGTGTAATACATTAATTTTTAAAGCAATTTTCCACATAAGATAAATATTAGAATAAAAACAAACAAGTAAAGTTCTCTCTGTAGTTTAATATTTATTATAAAGTACATACTTCACGACAGTTATAACAACTTGTATGTCGAATTGTTACTTTATTGAAGATAAGAATAATAATATATAGATATGGTATATTACCTAATGAATAAATTTATTGAATAAAAGAAATTAAAAAAAAAAATATTTATGAATATTTTAATCAATAAAATTTAATTGAATTGATTCTTAGTAAAAGCAATTAGTTAAAATTTAATTAATTATGAAAGCAAGGTAATTTTTTATAAGATAAAATATATATCAGTCAGAAATTATCAAAAACTATTAATTAATAACTGGCTTAACGCAAATAATTTAAGATTAAACTTAGATAAGACAGTATTGATGAGATTTTCTCCGAAAGAGAACAAAGTTCTTCCTGACATATTTACATATTAGGAAGAGTGTACAAACTAAAAGAAGTACATAAGGATTTGGTACTGTTTGGCAACATTTTCAGCTTCAAACATCATATTAATTTTCTGAGAGGACGTTTGCATTCAGGATCCTGTTTTGGCAACATTTTCAGCTTCAAACATCATATTAATTTTCTGAGAGGACGTTTGCATTCAGTCATCGGTAGAGTCCCTATATAGATAGAGTAACGCATTCAGCCGCCATTTTATATCCTCATGCCGGTTGATAATCACTGATAACTTTATGGAAAGTAAACCATAATACTATATTTCTTTTCTAATTTATAAATACAGCAGTTGCTTACTTGGCGAAAGAAGATTTCCTTCCAATATGAAAAATGATAACCTTTCTTTTTATTTTTCATTTCTTTTACCTTGCGGCAAAGGAAAGAGTCTATGACCCTTTTCTGTTCGATTAAAACAATTTACGCCATTATAACAAGGCATGTTTTTAAAAAATAATCAGAACTCAATGATAACTTCCTATCTAATAGGATATAAAATGGCCGATTTTGCGGCATAAGCTGGCGCAAAGGAATGCGTTACTGTATGTATCTAGGGACTCTAGTCATCAGATTAATTTGGAGAAATTTAAAATTTCTGAAAAATAATGAAATTTATAAATTTGTTATTCAGGCTTTATTGTCGGCATAGTAAGTTATGCTATATCAGTCATTGCTTGTTCTCCAAATTATCATCTAAGCAAACATAAAAACACTTATAATCATACTATTCGAATTATTAAATGAAGATATAAATAAAATTAAAATCATCTTTATGAATAATTTGTTATAAAACAATATATGAATATCTTTAAAAAGTACGTACTTGGCTAAATAGCAAATGATTTTGTTTCTCTTAATGTGCCTCGTTAAATGAAGATATAAATAAAATTAAAATCATTTTTATGAATAATTTGTTATAAAACAATATATGAATCTCTTTAAAAAGTACGTACTTGGCTAAATAGCAAATGATTTTGTTTCTCTTAATGTGCCTCAGAAAACTACTATATCAGGGGTTCTTAATCTATTGATGACTCCAGATCTCAATGGATTGTCCAATGGTCCATACTCCCTCCACTTCACTGTCGAAATAATCATCATTATTGCTTATATTAGTATGACTTCCAAATATGTCAACAACTTGAATTTATTGTACTTTAGAGATCGAGTCCCATACCTCCAGCATTTGGTTCCTATACCCCCAAAGAGTATGAATAACCCCGGTTTAGAACCTCTGTACTAGACTACAGTATACAGTTGTTGACTAAACATGTACAATATATATGTTTAGTCTATAGTATCAATAACTACGAATTGCAGAAATATGTTTCTGTTTTCATAATACATATTTACAGAGGGTTACCTGTTTTTAAGGCGATAATAAACTATTGAGTATTATATTGTATTCTAAATTAAGAAATATGTACTATTTTTTAACAATATTATCTGACTTATTATTATGAAAGTTAAGAAAAGTCAAAAATTAAAATTTGTTGCAGTGAATTTTAAAATTTTTACTCTCTCAAAAAGCAAAAACAAAAAATAAATTCAGATTATGAAGACAAATTGCCTCTTAATATTAATGGTCACATATAATAGCTAGTTGTATAATCAACCAAAAAATTAGCAAATACACAGAACTCTCACAAGAAATTAAGTGTCTTGCGAATGCAAAAAGTTTTAACATTACCAATCATTCTATCCTCAACAGGAGTAATGCAAAAGGTAGTTATAGTACCCATCATTCTCTCCTCTTACAGGAGTAACAAAGACATAACATTACACAAAAGCCTCAAAACACTAGATCTACATCCCAAGACATACATAACACTACAAAAAGAATCTCTACTCAAATTTTCTCAACAGGAGTAATCCCTCACACACTACACAAAAGCCTCAAAACTTTAGATGCATCCAAAGACATACATAACACTACAAAAAGCATCACTACTCAATACATGCAAGAAATCCCTCATACATTACACAAAAGCCTCAAAACACTAGATCTACATCCAAAGAACATAACATTACACAAAAGCCTCAAAACACTAGATCTACATCCCAAGACATACATAACACTACAAAAAGAATCTCTACGTGCAACATAGTAAGAAAGTTTCTCAGCACTGACACAGACAGTTAACACATGACATACATAACACTACAAAAAGCATCACTACTCAATACATGCAACGTTTCTCAACACTGACATAGACAGTTAACTCCCATTACAGTTGCTATGTCTTGACCACATTGATAATAACAATAATAATAATAATTTTCGTATTTCGTAGTTTAAAATTCATTATAAACAGTAATTTTCAGATATTTTTTGATTGATATATGTCAGTGCATAGTTAACTGAATTAACTCTCATTTTTTTAATTCTTATTGAATTTTATTAAAATATTAACTCAATTTTCTACTTTATTTATTTAATCAACTTAGATAATCTAATTTTTTTTTAAATCTATTATTTATTTTTTTGAATAATATTTCGTCATGAATAAATATTTTATTATTGAGACTTTGCTTATATTCTTTCATAAATTTATAAAAAAAAATATGGTTTAACTGAATGTAATTTGACTGGAACGTTACAAAAAAGGATAAAAAAATGTTTATTACTTTTTTTTGTTAGTGATATGTATCATTTTTCAAACTTTCCATCTTGATAAATAGTTAAATTATTCTAAGTTCTTCATCTGTCAATGACATTATTCGGATTAAGGATAAAAATATGTTTATTACTTTTTTTTTTTGTTAGTGATATGTATCATTTTTCAAACTTTCCGTCTTGATAAATAGTTAAATTATTCTAAGTTCTTCATCTGTCAATGACATTATTCGGATTACGAGATTCATACCAAAGATACGAATTTATTTCCCGAACTTACTTGATATATTATTTAAAAAAAAAAAAAATTGGAATTTTCTGAATACGTATACTCTTCCCAGTTGTTATATAAATATCGAATAAATTAAATTTTAAAATATTTGCTGCAGTTCTAATAATATCATGTACATCTTTAACATGTAAAGATAAAATTTAAGAAGAAATTACTGCATATTTTCGAGTGATGGGCACGTATAGTTCAAGGATTTTATTTCCGATGTTTTTAAGAAATTATTCTGGAAATTTTAAATCTCGTCTTTTATACAGAATAAATTTTCTGGTAGCTAAATGTATCCTTGAATCGATATAGATGAATTCTGAAAGAAACTTCAGATTAGTGATTTATGATGCGGGTCAATGCGCTAAAAGTTGAGGAAAGTGATTAAATTTTCGCTTAAATCTTCAAACTCTTGTTTGATTTGCATGTCTAAATAGACTCTTATTTGATACTGATCAATATCACGTTGTTATTTGTCTACAGCAGCTTTTGAATATTTTAAAGCAGCGGTTCCCAATCTGTGGTACGCGTACCCCTTAAGTATACGCGAAAATAATATTGATAATAGTGGAAAAGGCCAAAAAATGAGTTAAAATTAAAAAAAAAAAAACAAAACCAAATATAGAGATTTTGTTTATAAAGAGGAAGCTATGCGAAAGTTGTCACTAGACCCGCCCACCACTAGTCTTGTGTCCTCTTCGCCAAAACTGTCACTTTGATTGAAAACTGTCCATCATTAAGCCATCAAATGTTTATTACTTTTCACGAACACAGAGCTTGTTGAAAGATCATTCTCGGTTTATGTGTATATAATAAGAATAAATATCACAATAAGCTTGATGCAATTTCTGATTTCAGATTATATCTTTCTTCATTTGAACCTGATTTTAAAAAACTAGAATCCATGAAACAAGCTCAAGAATCGCATTCAAATTATTAAGAGCCATGTTGAATTCATTAAAAAATTGAAATAATATTTTAAATGTAAAATAAAAATAAAAGCCAATAAATATCATTAGGTTAGTTTGAGCCATTTGATTATTTAGCTAGCCTAAAAAAATTGAAAAAATCTTTTTTTGAGGGATGTGGTTTAATAAAAAGAAGCAAGCGAGAGAAAAAAACGTTGTGAACCACTGCTTTAAACCACAAGAAATAAATATACCAATGTGCATTAAGTTTTAGTAAATTTTAATTTTACAAAATTTATTGAAATTTTAACAATTCATAACTTGCTTCTGTTACGATTCTACTAGCTATAATTATTTTCAGATGCGATGGTTATTTAGCTAGCCTAAAAAATTTGAAAAAATCTTTTTTTGAGGGATGTGGTTTAATAAAAAGAAGCAATACTCATAAATTGAAACCCCAATCAAGAGGTATGCGAGAGAAAAAAACGTTGGGAACCACTGCTTTAAACCACAAGAAATAAATATACCAATGTGCATTAAGTTAATTATTAGTAAATTTTAATTTTACAAAATTTATTGAAATTTTGACAATTCATAACTTGCTTCTGTTACGATTCTACTAGCTATAATTATTTTCAGATGCGATGATTTTTTGAATTATGGTTTCTGAATGTGGAAGCATTAAAATTTAATTTTTTTTCATTTCGTGATATTTTTTCAAATACTGTAATAATATTTAAAAAATGGACAAAAATATATTCTTTCATATTGTATTTCTAGAAAGATTAAATACTGTACATAGGCTTTAAAATCATTCAACAAATTTTTTAGTTTTATATAAAATAATATTATCTAAATATAGACTATCCTGTTTATCGATGTATGGATAACTAGATAAATAAACAAGCACTAACACAGAAGAGGTTTTAAAATTTACAATATTTACTGTACTGTAAATATTATAAACTTTAAAACCTCTCTTATGTTAGTGCTTGTTTATTTATCTAGTTAAAATAATATTAACTAAAAATTTTTATTTTTTTTAATAATAGCATTATATTAATTTATATTATGCACAGTATAATCATTTTTTTTCTTTTAA